>JAQIXU010000377.1:0-37665 GCA_034701245.1 Strigamia transsilvanica | reverse complement strand
TTGGAAAACTCGAGGTATCAAGAGAAACGTGGAACACGGAGCCTCGAGTTGAGCGGAGCAAACATTGCTTAGGTTTGCAGTGCAGAAGCAATTTCAGCAAAAGATACACAATCGATCAAATGTCGAATGATCACTTGTCATTTTCTAACCACACCACATCAACCATATCTAGATAGGCACAGAACCAGTCCCGCGGGCAATTCATGCTGGCCATGTTTACCCAATAATCATATTAAGGGGAAGAAATCGAACCCTGGCGCCATTATCTCGCATATTAGGGGAAACGGGAAAGAAAAGAAAGAGTCGAGGAAATGAAGGCCATCACAGAAAGCCCTCAAGACCAACGAGGTACTTCCGGTGGGCATGAAAAGGGGTCTTAAAAACGAACGACGTCGAGATTATGATGATGAGTATAATTCATATCGAAGTTGGCTGCTCCGCAATGCTCGGTGCTGCGCTGCGCTGCGCCGCTCTGCCCGCAACACCATTTTCGTTTTTGATTGTCAGTTGCACAATGTTTTGCCTGGGAGGGAATTTGTTTGACAACGAAGCGGATCAAAGTCCAATTTAAAAATAAAAACCGATTCAGTCGACTGCCGACTGCTCCGTTGGCACGACTTATCTTCAAATGCACCGCAGGGAAAAATACAGCGCGCAGTAACGGAAAAAGGGGAATTAAAGAGCACTCCAATTTCGACTCATGTTTGTTTGCACGATGCATTTCTCCAATTCGATTCCATTTCAATGGTAAAAGTACGAGTTTAAAGATTGTCAAAAAAAGAGGGAAGCCGTGTTACCAATGTGCAATCTCGAGGACAACTGGTTGTTTTTTTTTTTGGTTTTTTTTTATATCTTTATTCTTTTGGTTGGGATTTGGCTTAAATGCGGATTTAAGGTTTAGCTGAGGAATTGCAAATTTTAGCAAGTAGGATATAAGTTGAACGAGGTGGGACTGAGAAAATGTATTTGTTAGATTGAATAGGAGAAACAGTGGTGTGTTAAAGTTTCTAACAGCTAAGTCTGTGTAGTTCAAGAGTGCATTGCAATGTATAGCATTTTGCTAGAATGGATTTTGTAATACAAGTATAAGCTTATTTTTGCATGCCATTGGTTTGAAAATGTATTATGAAATGAAATCCACAATATTGTCAAAATGGATTTTTTTTTTTTTCAATTATACTATGGTAGGTGGGTGCAACTTGGTTTTAGAAATGTATACGCTGCGTAAGTTGCAGTGTACAAACAGTGTTTTAGTTAGCTCGAGCCGCCATTGTTGTTGAAATCTCCCAACAGGTGGCATGACAGTTTTTTTGGGTTCGTGACCAATAGCAGCCAATCAAATCGTCAGTCGATCACATGCGCACGCACACACAATATCACTGGGTTTTTTTTTTACAGTGCATACGGTATATCAGAGGTTCCCGCAAATACACACAAAACAAAACAAAATTGACCCAAAAAATAATCCAAACAAATTAGAAATAACCAAAACTCGAAAAAAAACCCTCACAAAACACTAATTTTCCCAATAAAATTAAAAATTATTTATATGTTATTATTAATAAACAAAAATCAGAAAGTAAACTGATTGGATGGAGATTAAGGGAGCAGAGGAGGGGGGAGGGCTGGCAGGTTGAGCCCATGTTGGTGCATCTGCGTTCCGGTTGATATAAGTTTCCAATTCGAGGACTGTGTACAATACATTTTTTGAATTTATTTATGAATAAGTTTTGTAGCTACAAGTAGGCTTTGCTAAAATCGACAGTAGTCTCTAGTTGATCTGAATCGGAAGTCAATATTTCAATAACTTGTGAATATTGACGAAAATACTTAGGGCTGCTGGAATCACATGCAAGCCACAACAAATCACTTGTAACACGGTCATAAAGATTAAGTGTCATCGATACTAAGCTCTGAAAATGGAGACAATGGCGCCGTCTAGTAACACTTGTGCTCATCCTATTCAGTTTCCACTCCTTATTTACCTCCATGATCAAATTAAAGAGGTTTAATTAAAATATGAAATAAGCTGAGGCTTGACTGCTAAGAGAACAAACATCAGTGTGGCTTATCTGCGGAGCACTTTTCCAACCTTTATTGGAACTTCGTTTTATACAGTAAGTACTGCAATACAAATTATTTACAAACCATTTCTTAATCTCTAAATCACTGACATCACCTGTAAAACAATAAAAGTCGTTTTATACAGCAAGGCCAGGCATCGGAGTTTTTCGGATACTAGCCGGCCCGCTCGTTCTATCGAATGAACAGTTTTTTAAGGAGGAGGCGGCCATTGTTTCTCATTATTTTTTTTAAAAAATGGCTCGTAATTATCGGTTTCATATTTCAAAGAGCAATGTAGTGGTGAGAAGCTGAGGTTCATTTCGACGTCTGTGCAATTTCCCAACAGTTTGTACTGAATTGTTGACTAAACTAGCAGCATTTCTAACTATTTCTAATTGATTTACTGGCCCTGCTGATTTATTAATTCATTTTTGTTATGCCCGTGGTGCATTCGTTCGAAGCAGCAATTTAATCAATATGCAATACAGAGTCCGAATTGAACTGAGCATTTAGTTGAACTGGATTGAAGATTCTGAAAAAGCAAAAATATCGCCTCATTGAAATTGATTATCAATTCTAAATTCTTACTTCAGTTTGCAGATATTTAAATTTATAGAATTTCACACATTCTCCCGCAATCCGATAGATTTAAGCAAATAGAAGAAAATATTTATGGATTGACAGTATTGGTTTCTGTGACTTGGTGCTTTGTGCATCCAGCCGGCAATAGCAATCGAAAGATTTGCTGTTTGATTCCGAGTCTTGGACTACTCTTGAAATTAGTTCCGCCCGCAAAACTAAAAGAACATCGTGGAACACAACAGAGATTTGCTTTTTTTTGTAATTATTATTATTTTATATTGTTAAAAATAAAAATGCCTACTTTTCTTTTTGATTGTCTGCAATACTGGGGCTCCAACACTGGACATGTCAGTCAATCACATTAAATTAACCAATTTTTCATTGATTTTCCATTATGCTCAACTATTCTAAGCTTGCTTATAACACCCAATATTTGTGTCAGTGCTCAACCTGTTGGAAATTGATTTTTGTTTTACTCCAATAACATTTTTTCTTTTAATATCCAACCGTACTAAGATATTCGATGAATGCGCACAGCCTAACAAAATGAAAGTCTCAAATTTCCAGAATTTTTTTTCAGATTTTTTCTATTTCTTTGGTTATTTTTCAAGTTGACGTTTATTCCAACTCTCGAATTCCGCATTAGTTGCTCACAAGCAAACAAACAAGTACATAAACACACAAACAAAATACACATAAACAATTTGTACCACGAATTTGTGAGCGAGACTGAGAAAATAAAGCAGAACAAAGATAAAAATATTTGCACAGTGGAGAGAGACTAAGTTCTTAGACAAAACGAAAAGTCACTGAAGCGGGCAGAAAAAGAGAAATATGGACAGGGGGATTTAATGGCGCAGTAACAGTTTAGTTCATATGCAACAATTCAGACAAATGTGCCCAGCAAACAAAACAAAACTAAAGCTGGAAAGTCATGAACAAATTTCTTAAAGACGAACAGACGCATAAAATGTCAAATAGAAAATAAATAAAACATAAGTAACTCGCCAGGAGAATAGATTTTTCCTCCACTTTTACAGAACTTTACATTTCGTCGATTACTTCATCCGAAAAAAAAAATATTTTATTTTAATTGCGCATGCACTGATTGCGCACTTCATCTTCCCGCAAGTAACAAATGTGGCCACTTGGCCACTCTCAACTTCTTGAATATCTCCAATTAAAGCCCGAGCGCCAGCTAAGTAGGTAAATTGGCGGAAATTAGAGATGGGCGAATTTTAGTCCATTTAAATAATAATCGGAGCTTTTTTTTTTCGAATGGATTGATCCATCCATATTGTTGCAGTAGTAGGTGCAGCACGGACTGCAATTTTGTGCCACTTGACCCAGTGCCAGATTCAGATATTTGCTGCCACTATGCACTCTTCAAACCTCTCACAATCGACATGTGTCGCAACTTTGGCTTGCCCGGGTGACAGGGGTCGCCTGGCCCAGCCGCCACAACGAAATAATAGGTGTAAAAAGGTGTAAAAGCATCGAATACACATTTTAAAAGATGTAATCAGGAGGTGTGAACTAAAGTGGCATTAAAATGGCAGAATTACAGCTGTTGGTGAAAGGTGTAAAACTTCAAAATAGTCCAAGTTGAGGCCCGCAATTGCTAAGGCTGGGGCCCACTCTTTAGTAACATTTACTCTGAGCATGTGTGGTGACAGTTGCACATTTAAGCTTGCAAGTGCAGCTAAGCACTTCCTCCTTTGTTTGATTCCCCTTAAAGTTTCTCTCCAGACTATATTCCCAAACTGCTAAAAATCATTAGGCGCGTTCACAGTTAAATGGATTCTTCCAATTTTTCTGATTCTTGCAAACCGGAAGGGATGTAAATGACATCACTTTTTAAGAATCAGATTAATCATAATCCATCTGTGGATTCTTAGGATTCTGATTCTGAGTCTTGCAAGCAGCCATTTTGCTTTCAATAGACCGAACACATGGATAGTAAGTTTTAAACTAGTATAGATTGATAATTTGTTGATTATTTGTCTTCTTCATCCGAATCTGATTCCTCCAATAAATCACCAAATATTGAATGTATAAAAAATGTCTCAACCTTTTTTTCCGTGACCATGTTCTGCCATTTTTACCAGAATTTGTACTTGATCAAATTCCGATCACTTCGTCAGGTCTGTATTGCTTACTGTGCATGTGTGAAACACCTGTTTTGGATTCCAAGTAGCCATTTTTCACAGATGTTCATTATTAGAATCTGATTCTGATTCTCTAGAGAATCAGAAAAATCAGATTTTGAGAATCCATTTCAACTTTGAATGCACTTAATGAATTACTGACAGATGTAAAGTCCCCTAGCCATCGTCCTAAGTTAATTATAAAAAATCTGCAAACAAAGTTTCCAAACTCAGGAGCAAATCCATTTTAAACTAATCGTAGCTTACCGTAATCTCTTCGAAGCGAAGCCAGGGATTTCTTTTTTGCATGCACTTCTTACAATTTGCAAACAATTGAAGTGGACATGCGCTAGTTCCACTTTAATCTTCCTCTACAGAAAAACTGTATTGACCTTACAAAATATGTTACCATGGGCCACAAAGGATCTGTATGCTTCTCATGTGGTTTTCAATCCTGGCTGGAAAAGATTCCAGGGGGAATCATGTGCTGCTCTTTGATACATTAAAAAAAAATCTCTTGGCATTGGTCTGGTCTCCTATACAGCATATTAAAGTAGTACTTTCTTCCTCCCAATTATGATGACACCAACAACAAAGCATATCATGGCAACTTCCAATTAAAAATCTTCTCTTGAATATTCTATATGAAAAGGTTTTTTTTTTTTCAGAACAAATTTTCAAGGCAAAAGTTGAATATTTAACCTGTGTATACTTGGAATTCTTTAATGGTGGCAACAAAAGAATTCCAACACAAGTTGTCAGTTATTTCCTTGGGATTTTTTTTAAGCTGGTGGTTAATGCATTTTGTGTACCAACAAAAGAGATTAGAATGTTCTTTCAAAGTAGTTTTAAGAACTAGCAGTTTTTATTTATTTTTTAAACAAAAAATATTTATATAAAGTTGACATTTTTCTTGAAGGTTCCTTCCTGCAGGCAGAAGGAAAGTAGCACAGCTTGTTGTTTGTTCCTCAGAGATAACAAGTATGGAGAATTTCAATAATAATTATACAGAAGATAGGTTGTTGATGTTGGCTACTCTATATTGACATACACCTGTCATCAATATGGTTAAGCGTTGGGAGAAGAAAATAATCTGGAACCGGCAACGAATAAGCGATTAGTATTCTAACCGCAGGCCTGTCTCCCGTTGTAACTTGAACCACCTTATAATTACTTTTAAAGCAGTTCGAATTGCTGATTGGAAAATTGATAAACTAAATACATTCAAAGTTTGTGTTTCGCTGGTTTTTAGTGATTCTATAAACAGCAAAAACAGCAAGACAAACCCTTGTCTAATTTTCTAAATTCTTCTATTTATCTCATACCTATCTGTTATATTCCTGATTCCTTGTTTTTGACATTGATAAAGTATACGTAAAATGTTATCACTTAACACCCAAAACGTTTTCGACCCTTTCGGGCCTTCTTCAGTGGGTAACTGAAGACATTTTATTCAAACACATAAATATGGTACCAATTCTTACAAAACTCTTGTGATTGGTCAGTGCTAACTTTGAATGTGTAGAAAATATTTCGTATTTTGGTTTGTTTTTTAGTTTCGTTTGTATGTTTTACAAGTAAATGAAATTAAAATTCCTTCATTTCACCCAAAGCAAAACTTTAACCGTCAGAGGAGCAAAGTTTGAAGATGGCACTTTAATGCTCACAATGTATTGGACCTATTTGGGTGCACAATAATTAAATTTAGAAAAGAATGAAACAAAAACGCTTTTAGTGTATTTTTTTTATATTGACACAATTGGTGCTGCTGTTGTGAATGTGCATGAAACACACGTGTGACACCTGTCTGTAACTGCAATTTTATTGGACTCCAGATTAACTGCTTCAACCTCAATCCATGTCGTTTGATATGTTCAATACTTAAATAAATTTTAAAATCAGTCTTATTTTGATCAAAATCTGATTCTCTATTTACCCATGCAATTTGTTTATTTTAATTTTTCCAAGAAAATGTTCTTATTTTTGCGATTTTTGGCGCTGTCATGGCAACCACCGCAAAATGTGCAACAGTAGTGCACTCTGGCAGCAATGTGAAACATCATCCGCTGTTAAAACCTGCAAGTACTAAGTAGAAGCTCTTTTGGTAAAATTGGGAGACGCCAACTTAAAGTTATGCTGGGATTTCTATGTGCCAGAAATTTCAATTATTTTCCAGACAAACTTTATGATTGTGCAAACAAAGTGTGAAATTTTCAACTAAATGTAAGAAACCAAATAAATTTTTTGTATGCTGTTCAGTCTAAATGACTTTTCGAATGCAGCTAGTGTTTCCATAAACAGAACAGAATGGACACCAAAAACAGCCATAAACTTCACCATCAAACTGTTATTTCTCCTATCTATTATTTCTTCGTAGAAACATACTTGAAGTATATCTTAAGGTGTGGTTCAAACTTGACCATATTTCTTTATCATTTATCTTTCAAATGGAAAACATCTGCTGCGATTATTAAACAAGTCCAATCAAATATTTGCAATATGCTTTGTGTGCAAATCATCATCATCATCATCATCAATTTTCTTTTTTCAAGTCCAATCTGTCAGCTTTGATCTGTGATGTTCTTTTCAACAAAATATTCATTTTCATTGCCTAATTGTAAAGCTGCCATTACCAGCCACACGTATTCCCACGTATATCCTCAAGTACAGTAATAATCTATTTTTAATAGCTGTACTTCAACTATTGCAAACCAATTCATGAACCATGTGACGAGAAGAAAAGAAGAATTGGTAAGGTTGTTGTTGTTGTTGTTGTTATGGAGTTCTGTTCTGTTCCATTCCAGATGAATAAGTGAAGGCCCAAGTTAGGACTCGCTTGGTGCCGCAGTAATAAACATTAAAAAGTACAGTTAACTATTTTAACTCATCACTGAGGATGCGTGACATTCCGACCAGTGGGCTGTGGTCATCATAAAACCACAAACTAAAGCAAAAAGTATAATGATGTAGTTGGCCAGCAGTTGCAGCAGGAAAGATATGTGGGGAGCTGAACCGTGACAATGTGTCAGTTGTGTGATCACCGATCAATGTTCTGTTTGGAAAGACAAGACCCAACACAACCATGTGTTTATCGATTATTCCAAAAGGGAGAACAATAAGTGACCAGGTAAATACAACTTCTTGATTAATAACTCTTGGGCAGTTACAAAATTAAATATTGGAGAGAAATAAAATAAATGACTAATCACAAAAATATTGTGCAGTAAATAAAGGATTATTGAGCAGTAAAAGGAAAAATTAACAGCAAAACAATAAAAAGTGAGAAAGAAATAACTCTGGGTTTAGGTTAGGATGAGTGCTCAATAATCCTCTTTCTTATTGGCCATTACTTTTTTTGTGTAATGATAATCTGATAAAATACTGATCGTTTAAATACCACCCATTCCAAAATAAAAGCAGATAGTGACAGGATTCAGCTGGCCCTTAATTTGGGTGTGTACTGGGTTACGTGTTCAAGTAAGTTTATCTCATTGTTGATAAAAAAAAAAAGTTTTTTGTCATTTAATATCCATTGCTCACGCGTTTTTCCCACGGAAGCCTGATGCCATTAATAATGCAAAAAGAAATTGAGAAAATCAATCACTAGTGAGGGTTTTGTGCACAGAATTCATTTGAAAGAAGCGAGAAGTCTCGTGTAAAGGATGGCGCCAGAATGATCTAACCTACACACTTTTTCAGCTTCAGGAAGCAAGAAATATAAGTTTTTTCAGAAATTCTATGTAAACAATAATTTAATTGCTAACTCTAAAAGATGTCAGCAAGTTTAGAGTTAGCTTTTAGAGGTTTTCACTTTTTAACTTTAGAGTTAGCTTTTAGAGTTGCTGACATCTTCATGCAAGATGTTGAGTTTGATAAGATTTTCAAAACAGTTCGGATATTGTCAGTTGCAAAATTATTAAGATTTCAGCTACCAGTTCCAAAATGGAGGCGCTGAACTCTACCCGACCAGAGAATCTACTAATTCTCTTTGGCTGGTTGCTTCGCCAGTGTTGACACAAAGGAAATGATCAGGTGATCATCTCAGCCAATCACAACACCCGCTAGGAAATGAGTTTGTCATACATGGTAGCCCAGCAACGGACAAGTCTGCTCAAAGTGAAGTAATTATTAGTTGGAGCACTCTAATATGATTAGTGCCTACTTCCAATAAATGGACAAGTTGTTGGGACTCATTTTATTTCTATTGGCTACTAAATAGTAATTATCTTTTCGTTATATTTCTCTACTAGAGTGCCTTTGAAACATTTTTTTGGTTCTGGACTAAGAATTTATGTGGTGCCCCATTGGAATATGTTTGTTAGTAAATTTAATTAAACTAGTAAATTAGTGCTGCTCTTGGTATACGTCTTTTAAGCATCGCAGAAAGACAACAACTGTAGTTCATTGCAGATGCAGGCCACGTCTAACTGGAGCTGTGGGCATTATTCCTCAATCAAGAAACCTCATGGAGCCCCTGGAGATGTCTCTCAGAGCTCCAGGGCTCCGTGCAGCACAGTATGAGGACTTCTGATTCAGAAGTTTTAGTATATAGATGGCTATTTCCTGCTTTACTTTCTTTCCCAGTCTACAAGAACAGGGGAAGTTGGTGTGAACAGAAACGCCAAACCGAATCTACAAATTGTGGAGACCCTGAATTAGAGTCTAAAGGAATATTCCTTAGTTTCATTGTTGAGAATAAAATGTTTCAGATTCTATTAATAGAGCTGGGACAGGAAGTGCGACTTCCTGGGAGGAGATTTCCTCAGTCTGAAACCAACCCTTAAAATAAAAACATCACAATTTGTCTGTGGAAGAAAATGCTTAAAAACCAAGATTACTTCTTCAATTGGACTTTACATTCAGTGTTTACCTTTTTTGCAAAAGGTGAAGTTTACCCCTATCTCAAAATGAGGCGGTAATAGTACCTTTCGCCTGAAAAGGATACGCCTTTGCCAACCGGTAAAGAAGAGTTCAAGTTCGCCACCGCGTGAATGCCGATCCAGTAGACCAAGTAGCTGGCCGTAGGACCGGATAGAGGACTAACCGTTGGCTGTGTGAGTAAAAGGAGAGCAACGGACTTTGTTCCTTATACGGAATTAGCGGGTTCAGGAATTGTTCCTATCACAGAGTTTTCCGTATATCATTTTATATTTGTTTTGTTAACCTTTAAGTTACGTTTATTATTTCAGTATCATTTGTGAAAGGCATTAGGGTCTAATGCCTTCCCTTTAAAGTAGAACTTATCCGGATTGGATTTGTTTCCCTATCGAAACGAGGTTAGTCATTTTATTATATAATAACAAGTATATCGTGTACCCTTTATATTCATGTTTGTTATCTTTCCCAAATACCGAGAATAAATCGGAAGTGTGATATTTTTGTATCGAGAAAACAAGACTCTTTATTTGGCTTAACAAACTATATCCATCTTGCTCTTTACGCTCCCGTTAAATATCTGAAGATATTCACAAATTTTCTTTGGGTATGCTTTTCTTGAATTCAAGACTAGGGTTTAATGGCATAATTTGTCTTTAAAAGAGACGCCTTTGATTTGGCATTGCATTTCTGCTAAAATCAGCACCAGAAGGCTGAAACCTTAAATGAATAAGTCTGCTTTATTGCAACGAGTTGGGAGCTATTTTCGATCTTTGCTCAGTTGCCATAAGACCTTGAGCCGGTCATGTGCAAGCTTCAATTGCTTCTAGCAGAGCAGGCAATTAGGGCCTGCTTGTATATCAGAATGAGATTCTAAATCAGAGATACTTTCAGTTGTCCAGTCAAATTTTAGGTGGAAAAAAGAATATTGATTTTCACTAACAAGTTTGTTTATTTTCCAATAAGGGTGTGCTACCTTAACATTTATTATTTCAATACTTTAGGTGCTCAGGGAACACGGCATTTACCTTAAAGTGACCAAGATAAATATCTTTGAACCAATTAAACAAAGCACCAATTAATTAACATCATTGCATATTAAGCTCTGAGCTCTGACTTTTTCCAATCCTTTGTTCTCAGGAGACAATAAAAATTGAAAAAAGAAAGTTGTAGACCACAAACAGTTGGCCATTAAACACCTGTTTTGAATACACATCTAATAACTGAAAGAAATGTACTTTGGTGGTTTCTAAAGCCTGGCTTTCAAGAAGTACTTGTACAGTAGGCACAATATTTCAATAGATTCTGGTAATGCCACTTAAGTTTAATAAGTGCAGCTGCCTTTGCTTGACAACAATCTTGGCCATATTTAGCATAGATTGAGCCATTTTGGAATTTCTTTTAACATCTAGATCTGATGTGTTATTCAAATTTTTGCTTAGTCCTATCCATTGTAAATGGTATTTTTTTGAATAAATTTGCTGACCTCCACTTTATGTTCACCTTGCATTTTGCATACTGATCTCTTCTTTAAGCTCAAAAGCAATTTCAAGTTACTGCCTTGGATTCAAGTTTAGCATTTCCCACATTTGATGATCAACACCAGAGAAAAGCAGGTAGATGAAACACTCATCTTCATATCTGAGATAATAAATGTTTGACATTTGTCAAACTTTTCCTTCAGGCTGTTCAGTTTTATGTTGCATTAACTGCATTAAAGTTTTGATCACCTTTAATTTTATAGCAGAAGAGCAAACAAGAAATGTACTATAATCCTAAAACATTGACCAACTCCCAGATGCACACTTAGAGCAGCTCTTCTGTATCAGCACTTGTCAAGAATCACATCAGCAAACTGCTTCAAGCCCAAAAATACTTTTTTAAATTTAACACCTTTCCAATATAGCAATTTTGCTACCAACCAGCAACCAAATTACAGTGACTTATCACTAATAACTAATGAACTGCCTGGTGTAGAGTTGAAGGAAGAAAATCCAAGCTTTTACCCCATGTAGTAAATGAGGCTCTCAAGAGAGTCTGCTATTTCCATTTGGATCTGCCATCAGATAGCCTTCTTATTATTTTTTTTCATCTTTCTCCATTCTTCTTCTGCAATCCCAAATTGTTGACTAAACTTACATTTTTCCATGAAGATCAACAAATATTGATGCCATGTTAACATTGGTGGATTTAAGCAAACTTCAATGAGAGCAACCAACTGAAAATGCATAAATACTCACAATAACCACTGATATTGTTGACTTTAAATTCTATCTGAAAGAGATTAACTTAACCAGTGACATCTGGAGTACAAGTTTCTTTCTCTGTTTGATTTGTGCTGACAAGGAAATCCATTGACCATATCTCCTAATACCTGTCACTAACTGTTTCTCTTTTTCTTGACCTGACAGGTCATTTTGGAGGTTGTTTAGTGAGCTGCAGTTCTATTATTAAAACTATGTGAACTGAAACCGAAATTTATGCCCCTTTTACTAATCATTTTGAAATAATTTGATAAACATGCACACATCATGTCATACACACAATGCTGAGTTCAGATTTTCAAATCCATTAACAAAACTAATCCATTTTACTCTTCTAAAAAGACCTTTTCAGCCTGGAATGTTTCAGATTTTCCCTAACTAAAAGCATTTTCAAATACCTGATTAAAGCCAATGTGAAAGTAAAAAGTAAAGTATGATTCATGGGGAAGAAGCAGCCCCAGGTTTAGATTCTGTGGTGTTAATACACTTGCAGCAAGTCGATATTCTCAAACTGAATTATGAGTCAACCACATTGGACTTTTTGAACAACACAGACTAAACTGCAAGGATTAATGTTGGGTTTTATTAATTCTTGTCTGAACTTCATTTTTCCTTGACAAATGGTATTGAAAATGTGTTTAGTTTAATGAAACAAAGAGGATTACAGTTGTAATATAATGTTAAGTACTGCAGACTTAAAGATAGAAATAAAAGAATCTATTGGAATTAGTGCAGAGATGTGACAAGAGGAGAATTTAATGTCAAAATGACTGAAATTGCAAGTGGGAAATACAAAAAAATTAATTATTTATGTATGATGATGATTTTGCAACATAATCGGTTTGAAAAATCAATTCTAATTCCGAATGCATCTAAGGCCATGAAAAAATCATGACTATTTTTTATGCAAAGTACTTTGGGATTAAAGATTTAGTGGAAAGAATTCCTTGCCTACAACAAAAGGAGAGAAGAAATCCTTGCTTGCGATATTTCAAAGCAATCCGAGCGTGTGCACATTATCATAGAGGAACTGCTGGACATGAATGGGATGGTGGCACTTGCTTGCCAACAAATCCATCAACTCCCACGGAGATAAAACACAACCAACTATGAATAAAGTTATCCCTATAATGGAAACATTTCCACATTATTTGCATCAAACTATCGAATAATGTTACTGATGGTGAACTCTTAGAAAGTACCCAACAACCATTAATGGTGCCTAAACAAACTGGTTGCAAGAATTGAAATAATTCTTATTGGCTACAAGCAAACAGTCTTTGGCCAATTTTGCACTTTTGATTTTACCACATCCATAATTGCAAAAGTGTTAAAATTAAAAAATTGCAAATTTCCTTCTTTTAGGTTTTGCAATTTGGCAAACGATTTTGAGACGTGTCAAACACAAAACAAAATGGGGTCAACCACGGTCGATGTAAGTGGCCATCTGCAATAACTTTTGGTATTTCTGCACAGCAAAAACAGATATTAAAAACACACCTAACAATTGGGAGTTTCATTAAACGAATGAGTCTGTGATTTTGTGATTTTCTATTAATCTCAAAATCAATCATTGATACCATCAAATTATTTTGCAGGATTTTGCATATGTGCGATTTAAAGATTCTGAAGATAGTAACATGACTAATGCATTTAATCTGGAATGCTGGCACTGGGACTGAGATAAAGTCATTTAAACTTGTTTAAATTTTTTATACCAGTCTAAATGCCAAATTGACCATGTAAAATCTTACATTTAAACATGTGTAAATGACTTTATGAATGCGCCTAGTGTTTCCTAACCACTTTGTAGCTGGAAAAACTCTATGTTATGCCCAAAGCTCTGCAACAGTGCCAGATATCCAAATTCCGACACCGGAAATCGATTTTTTTTTGTGCTCATTTTGCATCAATTCAGCACGCTTTACCAATTTTTTTTTTAAAGTTATGTACAAACAACAACATTTTCACACTTTCAAGTTTTACTGAGTCTTCTGGAGTTGCTTATTGGTTTAGCCAGCTATTACAAATTCACGAATACTTCGGAACATTGCGCATTATTTGAGATGGCCAATTAGATCGGGCTTGGCCACCTCCATTTTGTTCTGCATATGCGCAATAAACACACATTGTCACCGCCAGGTGAGATGCTTGTGCATAATCCCCCATATGTTTCGTGAGGGCTACTAAGTTTGAATAAAGACACTAGGCGCATTCATAAAGTCATTTAAACTTGTTTAAATTTTCTAAACTAGTCTAAATGTAAGATTTTACATGTTAAATTTGACATTTAGACTGGTTTAAAATATTTAAACAAGTTTAAATCACTTTATAAATGCGCCTACTGTTTGTAAAACTTGACCCCTGCTTGTTACAAGTACTTTGCAAATTCTATCCAACAATTTGTCAAAATTGCAAAAACTACCTTTTGCATGTTTCTTCTTTTGTGTTTTCACAATTATGTGCATGATTGGTGAGACCGATATCACGTGACAAATCCAAAAGTGTAAAATTGTTAAAATTTAAAAATTACAATTCTTTTATGAATGTGTACGATACGATTTGGTTTTTGGGCCTGTTTATCGTTTGACCTTTGGGTCTTATGAGTAAATGGCGATTAAAATTCATTCCTTTTCACTCGACCAATGAGGTATTGCCCACTTCTGCATTTACTCACTCACGTTTTAAAAAGTGGATGTGGATGTGCTTCACCTGTAAGCATAATGCCAATTGGAGGTTTGACCCCCTTAATCTTCAGCAACAGTGATTGTCAAACTGCTCTGCATAGCCCTGGGGCTCTGTAAAACATCTCAAGGGGCTCCAGAAAGTTTCTTGATTGAGGAATGACACTTCGGTGCTCCCGTTAGTCCAAGTCGGCAACTACAATGAAATGCAGTTGTTGTCTTTCCGTCTGCAATGCTTAAAATGTGCCAATTTAATTTACTAAAAGAAGCAGTTTTGTAATTTTTCAATTTTTCAATTTTAACAATTTTACACTGTTGGAGTTGTCAGTTCCACCAATTATGTGCCTAATTGTGAAAGCACAAAAGAGGAGAAATGCAAAATCACAAAATCAAGTCAAAGGTCGTTTTTTTATGCCAATTTTGTGACTTGTTGAAACACAAAACAAAATGGAGGTGGCCATGCTGGTTTTAAGTGGCCATTTCATACAATTTAGAATGTGCTAAAGCATTTGTAAGTAGCTAGACAATTCAAGAAACAACTTCAGAATACTCGGTGAAACTTGTAAGCGTGAGAATGTTGTTGTTTGTACATAAATTTAAAATTTTTCGTTTCATGTTGAATTGGATCATGTGTCATGTGACTATTTTCAGAATCTTGAAATTGCTGGAGTGCAAAATCGTGCAATTGAATTCGAGAGCATCAAAAATGATTGATTTTATGATTAATAGAAAATCGCAAAATTACAAGACCGTAACTACGTTGCAATCTTCTCCCGCATTAAAGTTTTCTCCAACTTCAGGTTGCCAACCAACTTCCACAATCTGATGCTACCAAGGACTACAAGCTAATGGACAAGAAACACAATGCTACTAACTCCGGGATGACGTCATTTTATGGTTGGCAGCAGTCAGCATAGTAAAACATGCCAACAGCTGGCGCAGATAAGGAAAATAATAAATGGCAAAACTGGACTAACTATGAAAAGAACATTAAACTCAAGATGATTTGCAAGAAATGAACCAAGTTATTAAAAAAAATGAAAAAAAAATTGAATGAAAAATGATGCCAAAGTCTCTCAACCCCCAAATTTAATGTTTTATCAAAACATATTAAAAATCATTCCAAAACCATAATGAATGAGAAGTTTCCAATTATCTTCAAACTCCAACTGAATTAAATTATACTCAAAAGGCTCCCACCACCAACTGACATAAAAAGAGAGAAAAACTCTCGCACACAAAAAATGGAAAAAAGGAAAGAAAAAATCCAACATGTCCTCCAGAACTAGATGTGTCTTGTTATCTAAACTCTTGCTCATTCTCATTTTTTCTCACCTGTGATTACTTTTTTCCACTTCTCCAAAACCTGATGACTGCATTTCGCAGAAAAGAAAGAAACTTCTTTTCCGTTTCCCACGAGACGTTGCATTTCCTCCATTTTTTCTTTTCTTATTCCGCCATACTTTTCTCGAAAACGAGGCGATGCGTAAACGCCACCTCGTAGCGAGATAATTGAAAATAATTTGGGCTGTCGTCTGATGGCGATAAGAGCAATTAAATGAGTATTTAACAGCGCTTTGATATTGAAGCAGTTGTGCGGTTTAAGGGGATGGTCGTTAAACAAGGATAAAGCCACGCTAGCTCCTGCAATGAAGCTCGACTATTTTTATTTCGAGTCCTTTTTAGTTATGCACTTTCTAACGCCTAACGGGTAATTTAAGAATGAAAATTGTTCTTCGTTTTTATGTACGCACGTCTCCATAAATGCTATTTCACCTTTTAGATGTTTCAACTGGGATATTGAATTACTTGGATTGAACAAGTGGCTCGTGCTCGTGCTATAGAAAACGTGATGTGATGTCACGTTGAAGGTATTACATCCACTTGACTACACTCTTGATGGAAACTCTTTGTATTTCCAGTTGGAGAATTGCGACGTTTGCTAAAATATCTTAATATTCAGGGCAGGAAGTAGAAGCAGAAGTAGTTGACTCTTGGCATGGTCGTCGTCATGATTAGTTCTTTATTATATTGTTCCATTCAATGCACTCAATGCACAGGATTCTTTACTGTGTATTGAAACACTGATTTTAGAATTTTTAGTGCAAAAAGGCCAATTGGTTTAATACACTTGGTGAATGGGCTGTGTATTCTGGAAGTACAGTTCGGGATCTTAATGCTAAATTTGAACTGCATATCCCATTCTGCGCTGATGATTTTCGAATTCCAGTTCATATTTAGCAGGATTGAGCTTAATATTCGGCCAAATAATGCTAAACATATGAAAGAAAGCAACAATATTTCAGTAGCATGGCATAAATTACCGGTATATTGTTGTGTACATTATTTCGTATTTTTAGGCCTAATATTAGGCTAAATTAGAACTGGAATCAGAAAATCGTCTGCGCAGAATGGGATGCGCAGTTCGAATTTAGCATCAAGATACCGGCGCAAACTGCAGTTCCAGGAAGTCATGTGACATCGCAATTATGCATACCAAGATGTCTGCCACCATGAAGGATGCAAACAACAGCAGGTAACTGATATTTAATACAAAGTTAACTACATTTTCTAACTACACATTTATTATTTTTAGGTTCCAAAAGTGCAACACCAAAACATCAACTAAACACCTATTTCTAGGATCTAAGAACAGATAAATCGTTTGCTAATTAAATGTAAAAATTTAATCCAGTTTTTGAAAACTAGTGATCAGCACAATGAACCAGTACAAGTTACCAGAACCCTGTTGCTCAGGTGATACTATTTTTGATTGTTTTTGACATCTAATGTAAAATCGGTGGATTTTGTTCCGATGGAATATTATTGTACAGTCTCGTGTTTTTACATTTACGCGTCCCCCTCGTCGTCGCATCGTTCAGTTTTGATAAACGGTAATAATAAACATGTTTATAGTTTATAGTATGCATTTTAATTCGCAAATAAAACGATATAAATGATACTGCATTGCTCGTCTCCGAGCAGTGTAATATCATTTATGTGGTCGTGTAATATCATGTGCAAGGGTGCAAGGGTAGTGAATGTTATTACATTGGTAGCCGTTTTGGCGGGCGCCGCTCGGTATGTTGCAACTATTTAAGCGCGTATGCCTACCGCTGAATCCAAGACGAGGGAGCAATGACAAACGCATGGCACGGCACTCTGAAACCATAACTTTTGGTGCCCTTGTGTTTAGCGGAATATTAGCAATCAGTAGGAATAGTCCTCAAACAGGGTGACCAAATTTTGGAAATAAAAAAACCGGGACACCCATTAGCGATACAAAACTGCCCAAAAAATTAGCCATAATGCACCGAATGGCGGAACCGGAAACAATCTCTCCGCGCACTTCCGTCGAATGCCAGGGACTAGAGCTGCCAAAGTATTTAGATTGAAGTGTGAACCAGTAGAAGAAGGGAAAGTGGGACAGGGAGGACAAGGGTGGATGCACGCGGAAAAAGAGGCAGAAAGGGGTCGTGGGCGAAAACAAAGTAAGCAAACATTTCTTTGTGTTTTTAAATATCATCCACGTACTTACTCTCTTTCCAGGGACTCGTTTTTAAATCAGATCTCGTCCAGCTGGTGAAAGAAGCGTACGTCAGGTTCGAGAGAGGGGTGCGTAGCTTTATGCAAACTGACCATTCTGTATTATTTTATTTCATGCATTATGATTTGTTCTTTACTTCAAGATATATTCTACCTCAGAATTTGTTCTATATCGCGATTTGTTCTTTATGTTATAAGTTTACTTTGTAATCTAAAGAGAAGAGAATAAACACTTCTGCTTCTGGATTCCATATATACACATGTCTGCTAGTTCTTTAGATATCCACTGCATTTGTGAAATGCTAACAATAATCATCGGATTAAAAGATAGAAACTAAAAGTCATTGAAGCAATGATCTTAGGGCATTAAATTTGCCACGCTTAATTTGCTACAAATACACTCAAACAATTTTAATACAGTTTTTAGAAATTGGAAAAGAATGTGTTACTTGGGATATCCTGCTTCTTGTAGTGAAATTAATCATGTGCCTCGTTTTCGTACAGCAGCTGAAGCTAGTTGATTTCCCATCCTTCCTTCCTATATTACATTTTAGCTCAGTCGTTGCTTGTGCCATTATTGTTGCTTGTGTGGTAAATCCCTGCTCCCCAGGAGTTTTAAAAATGTGTAAACCATGAAATGGCACCTCAGCTTCACTGTTCCCAACCGAAAAAAAGTTACCAAGTTTTTCTCTGGTTTTCCCAGGTTTTCTCACTGTGATTTAGTAGTGGGCAATGTAATCTCACTTAGGTTCTAATAGCTCTTTAACAACAATATTATTTCTTGCAAATCCTGATAGTTTGGATTATTTGATACTGTAGATTAATTAATGCTTTTTTCTCCTGAAGTTGTTTTTGTAATTTTTATTGGGCACTTGCTAGAAAAAGCCTGTGTGAATGTTTCAGGCAAATATTAATCAAAGTAAAGTGATACAGTAAAATTTTTATTTTAGTTTTCAAATTTATTATTCAGTTATTTAAAAATTGGCTAGACTAGACTATCCCTTTACTCTGTGGTTGGATTCAGCTGCTGCAACATGTGCATTCTATCAAGATTTATGATAATTCTTGGAATAGTTGAAAAATGAGAACAAGCAATGTAAATTATGGAGTTAAACAGGCGAGCATTTTCAATTTCTCCCACCCTTGGTCCAATAATGGCTTATCTCCATGATTGGGATTCAGCAACTTGTTTTTCTTCTTTGCTTTCTTTCTGCCCTCTGCCTTCTGCTGCAGTGTCTCCTTCTTTCTTATTTGATCTTTCTGCTTTTTTTTTGTCTTATTAGGTTATTCCTGAATCGACCCACATTGATTGTTATTTAGAGAATGTGAAAGTTTATGTGTAAGGCAAAGCAATTTTAAAAAATTATAAATTCTCCAAGAATTTAAAAAAAAATTAAAAAAAAAAGTGGAACACTAGGTGCATTCCAAAACTCAGTTTTGTAGTTGTGTGTTGTGCTGGTTAAGGTTTAGGAATGGCAAACATGTTTGAAAGGCTTAGGTGGTTTTAGGGTTTCGTTTCAGGGTTTCGTTACGGGGTTTTGTTTCAATTGTTTTCTCCAAGCAGTTTGATAAGTTCATTTATACAAAATCAGCACAAAAGCACACACAAGACGATAATTCGATATTAAACGATATTAACATTGTATTATCGATTTTTGTTCGTTTTTTTTTTCCCGTCTGTACGCACAATTTCTTTCGTGACTCGTGAGTCGACTTCGCCTCGTCAATTCTAGCAGTGAACAGAGCAGGACACACAGGCATATTGAATGAATGCACTTAAAAATTAATATTTTTGAGATGTATTAATACAAGAATTAAATTAAAAAAGCAAATTCTTACTTCGCGTCCTTTGCAAACAAATCCACACAACTTAGATCGCCCATCAAAATGGCGGACGGAAAAACAAGAGCTGAATCCAAATCGAGGCCAAACAATAGTGCAGTTTCAGCTTCATTCCACATAAAGTCTTGTTTTTATTAATCAGCTGTGAGTTAATCCATAAATTCAATACGTTGCACCATCGCCAGTCGTATGACTACTGGCAACATCAACCAGGTAAACTATTTGCCGAAACAATTTAGTAAGCGTGTTTATTCCTTTGTGACTGTCGTTCAATGTCTAGATTGCACAGAGTTATTTGCACACAAAGAAATAAACATTCCTTTATACTCAAACAAAATCCAATATCACAAAACATAACAAACTTCGTTTCCCACACAGCTCTTCCAGAAATGTCAACGGATCCGTGCTTGGATGAGATCTATCGGCTTTTATTCTCTAAATAATTCATTATTAAAAGAAACATTGTGTCACATTTAACTCAATATGCCCAGACAATCCAATAATTCTCATTGGCTGGCTGCTTCGCCAGTGTGCTGACAGAAAGAAAAAGATCAGCTGATCATCTCAGCTAATCACAAATGAGTTCGTATTAGCAATAGACTTGTGTCTTGTGTGGTCAGAGGCACTATCCTGTTGGAAAGCTATTTTGAAAATCCATTTCTTATCCGGTTGCAAGTAAATGTCTTGGTACGAGGTCCTGATGTTAATCGAGTTCTTCATACGCTCTCGTATGGTCCTTTGTTCTGCATGCAAATACTGCCTAAATCATTGTTGATTCTCCAGTCGTCTGGCCATTTAGACATATCTCTTACTTCCTTATGTGGGCCTTGAAAATAGTTGGAAAATCCATCTGACCCATCAAGATTAAACTATTTTTCATCCCACCAACCAATGTTTCAGCAAATTTCAAATGTGCTATTTTGTAGCTTTTTCTTGATTTTGAGATTTTTGCATTTTTTTTTTTGGTGCAAATTTGTGGTAGATGATGAAATGCACCTACAGTAAGTGTTTTCCATACCATTTAGCCGAAAAAAAAAAAGTCTCGTGTCCCCAGAGTATTGTCACTCGTGCACTCGGGGTGATTGATTCATTACGAAATTTGTGCAACCATTCCACCGTATCACTTGACAAATTTCCGTGACTATTTCCATTAGACGTGGCACTTATTTCGGGTTTCTGCACCCAATACCAATACCGAGCGAAATTGACACCTCACCTTTAATTACAATTTACAATTCGAATAAATTTTTACCGCAAATACATTTTATTGCAATTTCCTTGCAACCAACGCCTTCGATATTTGATCGAGTGAATATAGATAGATGATAGCAAAGCCCCTTTAAGACCACATGCCTTTTAATAACGTTACGTGAGCCATAAATCCTTCTTAAATCAGACACGTAATAAGCGCGCCAAGAAATTCCACTCTCATTTAGCCGACATAAAATAGAATACGTTACTTAGTTGATAAGGTTATTTAGAGCAAACAAAATCCATAAGGGAATTGACCGAATCAGCTGAGGCGCGTTGTAATTACTGCTCGATTCGCTATTGGTTGTAATTTGATCTTATTGGCTGCAATATTTTTTCCCCACATGCAATTATTTAATCATTTGCTTCTCTGCATCGCTTCTTCCGACCGTTCAACAAACCGCGCTCAACTGAACACCATCCAATCGCAATTTTCAATTACCCTTATCAAAATGGCTGACTCATTACCAAGTTTTTGGATTTTGGGTTTTTGGATTTTTTATTTTTTTTTGCGGGGGATTTGTGGGACTGTCTGTATTTCGATTGCCCCATCCGCCAACACGCACCGAGTAATAAGCGTAAATCTCTACGGGTGAATGAATCGCTGCGAATTCTGTGAATTAAGGCCAAGGCGCGGCGCGTGCGCATTGTCAGCAATTTCAATTTCGTCGCTGGAGCCCGGAGATGCAGCATCGCCTAAAGTAGGCAGACAACAAACAATGGGTTGGTATGTTGAAGAAGACAAAATTACAATAAAATTCGTCAGATCGAAACTTTCTTTCAGTTGGCGCATTCAATTAAGTTTCGTCTAAATTTTCGTCTGGAACGGATTTGTAGATGAAATGCGATCGTTTTAATTTTTGAACAAAAATCTCGTTCAAAAGCTCATCTAAACGAGTTCAAAAGATCGTTTAAAGGTTTTTGGATGCGTTAGTGTTTGGATGTTTGCTCACCAGAGGCATAAAAAACCATCGAGGTTGAACGACATCAGCGTTGGCGCGGTAGTCTATCTAGATAGTGGTCAATGTCAAGGTGCGGATTTCACCACCGCTATCCATAAGCAAACAGACTGTCCAAAAAATGGGAGTTGCTTTTTGTCGATATGCAAATAAGATGAGTAGCTGCATTCGAAAAGTCAGTTTAAAATTGCAGTTGAACCTGTTTTGCTGTTTAATTGCTATGACATAACAAAGTCAAGTTAAATAAAAGCGTTTAAAAATGCTGTTTTAGTCTGAAACTAAATGACAGCTAGTAAATTTGGAGTTAAAATTTCTGCTGGCTTTAAATCTTGGTTAAAGGTCAAGTGGCAAAACGCAAACGCGCGATGGGAAAATAAAGCGTGTTGCACAACTATGCACATGTAGTTTTATTGACACAACACTGAGATAACCAAAATTTTTGCTTCAATCAACCAATTTTCTACTTGAGATGCCCAAACACCTACTAACTATATTTATTTAGTTGTCACAACATATACTGTTTTTAGACTGCACAATTTTTGTTTTATCAAAGATTTTGTGATTTTCACCTTTATTTGATTTTTTTAAACCTACTCATGCCTGTGGGAATGGTTGACAAACATTAATACATACAACACTAGCACATATCATAAAACTGACAATGAGCACGAATAAAATTGCATTTAGGCTTTACGGTAGCGATTTTTGGGGTGAAACTACAATTACATCGGGCTGTTAGGCATTCTGCCAAACAAGTCTAGGCCCAAAGTTGGAATTGGATGAGTTTCGAACATCTGAGCACATGTAGTTCATATATTTTTCATCGTAAACTCCATCCAACCTAACTTGATGTTAACTCTTCTCATTACTGCCATAACACCACTAGAAAAAATCTAGAATAATGGCCAATTACAGAAAATGTGCAAGAAATACTGTGAAGATATGACTCTTATTTCCACATTGCAATTACAGTATGTAACACGGAGTAACGTTTTCACTATGTAACTAAATCTAACTAAATACCGTTATGTTACAGTGGCCCAAATAATACTTGGGCAAAATACTTTGGTTCAAAATACAAAATACAAAATACAAAATACAAAATAGTCTACATCGTCAAAATACATTAGTTCGGTATTGGTACCGGTTTTCATCGTTCGGTGTCACTGCAACACAGCGGAATGGTAGTTATCTGGCAATTGGGGGATTTGGGTTCAACTCCCGGCTCGCGACATAATGTGGGATAAAATGATTATCCAAGTTTGTGAGAGAAAAAAAAATCCTGAGAGAATATAATAAAGAAACAATTTGAAATTTAAAACTCGCTTTGCTACTACATGTAGATGTGAAATCTTATTGGTTTCTCATGTGCAGCAAAGCAAAGCAAAGCAAAGCAAAACCTCCAGGGGCAAAGACAAACAAATGTAAAACAATGTTGAAGAAAGCACTGAAATGGATTCCTGACTGCAGGCTTAAACATTGCAAAGTGGAACTGAAAATCATTTGATTGCACTCACCTCTCGCTACCCCGGGTAAAGCGGAGATTTAAACCCGGATGCGGCGTACAAGAAACCGCAGTGGCACGTTGGATGACCAAAACCGACGTTGCAATCCATAAGTTTTAACTTTTTCATACAAAAAGCCTCGCACGGCAGCAAGGAGAGGAGAGGAGCCGTCGAGCCGCGAATATGAATCGCTCCCCCTGGGTTACTAGTTTACTGAAATTAACTGTCGGGTCGTCAGCCCACGACATCATTAAGATTTCACGACTCGTTGCAATCCTGCAACAGCCAACCAGGCACCGGACCGACTGCCCACTTTTCAAATTCTGGCAAATCCCTCGACGGTATTAAATTTGCTGCACAAAATTCCCCGTCGAGTTTTCAAACGGAATTTTTAACACTCATTGAGTTTATTAAGTATTTATACATGCAAAACCTGTTTGCGAATTTTTTTTTATAGCTAAAATAACAATAAAAATTTC
This sequence comes from Strigamia transsilvanica, assembly GCA_034701245.1. Taxonomy (NCBI): domain Eukaryota; kingdom Metazoa; phylum Arthropoda; class Chilopoda; order Geophilomorpha; family Linotaeniidae; genus Strigamia; species Strigamia transsilvanica. The sequence continues at coordinate 13,467 of JAQIXU010000377.1, read as the reverse complement.
GACGGTGATCGGCCGTCCGCTTGGCCGAGGTAGGCGCGGTGCATGCGGCATGGTAAATGCGAATTCCCGTAGAAAAAATATTTCTTGCAAATTTCACATATTTTCATTTGGGGTTTATTTTTCTGGATAAATTATTGCGATTGGTAGTTGGTCGTGCAAACGCCGTGTAATTTCAACAAAAAAGAGTGCAAATCGATTTAACTGACTAGGAAACCCAGCCGGTGTACAAATGTCGCCACCATAGTGCGGTAATTAGATTTGAATTGAACCCCAACCCGATCGCGACTCAACCCGATAGAGCTAATAACATTTGCTGGAAAATTAGGCTTATTGGACCAGGAGATTTGCCTGCATCAAATTTGCAATGTTGTCGAAATGATGCACCATTCGGTCCGAGTGACTACAGTTGACATGTTAACGGCCACCATTTGCAGTCCTGCGCACGAAAATTAGGGTCGTTTGCATGTCAGCAGGACCGTCTGCGATGTAGATGTGCATTTTGCATGCATTTTTATTTACAACATCTTTGTTTTATGTTTTCCTTCATATTTCTTCTCTTTTTTTTTTTTTTTTTTTTTTTTTTTATTATTTAATATTTTAAAATAAAAAGATAACCTCTTGACTACTGATGAGTTTAAAGGGAAGCTGCTGGGCAGTGCTGTAGTTGCAAGAAAAGCCCAAAGTATTTGGCAAATACCATCCACTGCGTAAAGCCAAAGGATTACTGGGTAAAGCCCAAGTTGTACTGCGTAATGGCAAAGCTTACTCATATGGTTGAAAAAATATATTGTATGTCTAGGTGTTAAAGCTGGGTCTGTGTGTTTGTGTCACGTTTGAGCGATTCAATTGGCTCTTGCTGATCACCTGACCAAGAGAAGCAAAAGTGGCTGGAACTCCTTATGCCGGTAGAAAAGCTCGGCTGCAATGCATCAAGAATGCTAACGGAACCTTTAACCAGTGTTGCAACTCGTTGTCAAAATTGTGAACGTGTTCATAGTTCAAGTTCACAGTCATGTGAACGCGTTCAGAATCGCGTTCAGTTCAATTTTTCCAGACATGAACTTGAATACAAAGTTCACGTTCATTTAACACAAAGTTTTGGTTATTTTTTTTGCATTTTTTTTCCAAAGTTTTGATCAAATTTTGAGTTTGTGTTCAATTCTTGCAAAGATTTTCGAAATTTTGGTAAATTTCGCTTTCATTTAACACAAAGTATTGGTCATCTTTTTGCATTTTTTCCTGAATTTTCTTGAAATTTTTGTGTTTTTAATCAATTTTTGTAAAATTTCTTAAAATTTTTGTAAATTTTTGATAAATTTCTTGAATTTTTCATAAATTTTTGTAAAATTTCTTGAAATTTTCATAGTTTTTCTAAAAATTCTCGAAATTTTTGTATATTTTTGTAAAATTTTTGAAATGTTTGTCATACAGTGAACTTCGCTCACGTTCACTATTTGATGTGAACTAAGTTCAATTTTTTCCGTTCATTTTTAAAAGTGAACGTGTTCTTGAATTTAGTTCATGAACTAATGGACGCGTTCATGAACTTGAACTAAAAGTTCACGTTCGTAGCAACACTGCCTTTAACTAACACTAGCTGGAAAAAATTCAACAAAAGAACATAAAAAGAACTGAAATATGCTTAAGGTTTAGAAATACACCACTCAGGAGATGGCAAAAGAAACAAATAGATTTAAGATGTGTTAATATTTCCCATTGTTATTATGCATAAATTCCGCAGTTATCAGCTGGTATTGTATAATACATATCATTTCACGGATTTAAGTATATTATTTGTACCTTAAATAACACATTTAAAAACATAGTTGAAAAAAATGCATTTTGACAATGCTTCAACAATACTTTCAAATAAATTTTTGACATTTTACAAAATGTATTATCATTTGCAAACCAATAGCATACATTTCACAATAATATACTGTAACACACTGCAATGTATTTTTGAAGCATGTGAGTATTGTCGTGAGTGTGAAGCGCGCAGTAACCCAGCAGGTTCCGTTGGATGTGCTCATTTTCAAGTGGCAATAAACCCTCCTAAGAAAGCAAATAAGTCAATCATGTAGTAGGATTTTTATCAGTCTAGTACTCCAGTTCAGTCTGAAATGTCTATCCACTATCCAGTAAGTAATGTGTACCCTCTGCCAAAGAATTGCTGCTGGGGAAATTCAAGAAGACGCGGTAACTTGTGCTTTGGTATGAAAAACTGCTCCCATTGGTTGGATTTTCATCAAATATTTGTAGAAATGTGCGCTTACTCTCCATCTTTCCTACTGTTGCTGCTTGAACGTTTTAATAGCGACATAACCACCACAAATACCAATTTTGAGTAATTAGTTCTCCAGTTAGGCTCCATCAACGGCTGAGGTCTAATTATCCAACATGCCATACGGCGGCGTAGTACTCTTATTATTTAATTAAATCTTAAAGTTCCAGCTGGTCAATTTAAAATGCAAACAGCCGGCCTTGACACGCCACAAGAAAGCTCCGGCGACATGTTGACTTACCCATATATGAAGCAAGCAAGAGCTGGCTACTTAACAGGTAGCACCATCCAGTGAGATTAGATGACGTTACCAAAGCAACAGCGTAGTGAGAGACGAAGTGAAGTCTAGAGAGAACGTGCTTATTGTGAGTGTGTATGCGCATGCTCAAAAGGCAACAAAAGCAGACAGCAAGATGAGAAAATGGCTGCCGATCTAAGTTTGTATTCACATTCGTTATCATCGTAGAAAGCGATAAAAACGCAATTTTTCGGTGTAAAAATAGATTAAACGAATGTTTTGATGATGAAAAGTGATATATTTTGGAATTTATTATTTAGGTAAATCTAAAAATATATTGTAAAATATATTCGTGACAAATCCGAGAGAGTATTGGTCACTCCTCTCTATCTCGTTGACTTCTTGCCTGACTTGCGTTCCCATTGTTTTTAATGGAAGAAATATCGATTTTGTTGAATTTCCAGACTCCGGCTTTAAATTATTTAAATCAGAAATTATTGCAAACGAGTGGTCGTATTGACCATTGGTTAACCACCGGTCGAATTGACAAATTGTGCCGGAGTGAATTAAGTAATTGTCATACATGGCCCCGTGGAAGGTGTCCACAATTTCTACAGTGCATGGCCATCTATTGTAGGCCTTTGGAAGCAAAATGTAAAAGCCTCCTTTTAGGTGACCAATCTCATTGGACGAATAAAAATAATGGAAAATGCCAAAGTCGTTTTTAAGGGTTTGTAATGAAATAAATTTTAGGAGCTTTTTGCAGGCTCAAGAAATTGGAGATCAAAGTTTCCAAAATGAAATATGCAGTGTTTGCACTACCACTTACAATTTTCTAATCTATGTGATGGCGCTGTCGAAAAGCGGCATCTGATATTAATTTTGTTTAAACATAAATAAAATGCTGTCTTTTTCTCCGGTGTATGTGATCAATAATTATTTATCGATCTCTTAATTTCTAGCTGGGGATTTTTCCCGAGTAATTTAATTATCACCAATTTCAGAATTCTTTGCAACTGTTTTACACTCAAACTCCGGAAATTGTAAAAAAAAAGTTTACGCCTTTGATGTTATCCGGCCAGATTTTTGTCGTTGAGTTGGACAAATTCCAAGGACCCAGCCGTGCATTTGACCGGGAAAATCCAGTTCGTGAAAAGGTGGAGTGAAGGTCAGTGGTCACCCAGCCAAGTACTGACCCAATGCTGCTTAATGCTGGGTTCCCACGTGACTGAAAGTCAAGTTTTCTGCCTAGTTTTGTTTCTGCTACGACGTCACTTCCCCGTCTTTTGGCAGAAAATTGTAGGCAGAAAAAATAAACTCCATTTCTATTTTTTCTTGCACATAAAATACCACCGACCAATCACATAACTTTCTGCCCACTGACGTCATCTTGATCTCTGGTGAATTTCAAAAATTTCTCATGGAAAATGGCGCCCGATCTAAACTTGACAAGGAATTGCTAATTGAAATGGTGCACGATTTTATATTTCTATAAGGTACAAGGGATAGTCGGTATAAGGACACAGCCAAGGAATCTAATGGACACAGTTATTAAAGTCCAGCTAAATTCGGAAAGTAAATATTTTTTTCGGAACACATGTTTACAGCCCAGTTTTCTACCAAATGGAAACCAGCAACAGAAAAGATTGATTTTCAGCTCTGAAACTTTTCTGTCAAGTTTTTAGTCATAGTTAGTATCCAGCATAACTTGTGTGTTTTAATGGGAACCGTGCCGTGATCTGACTTACCATGGAATTAATTGAGTATTTATACCTGTGTGACTGTGGAATCGAAATTAATGTACAAATGGTTGTGTTTAATATTATTAAGTTTTATTTCTGTTAATACAATTATGAATGTAAATTGGGTTTAATCTTCAATGGTGGTCGCGAATCTGTTTCGGTAGATACGCTGAGATGCTGTTTCATTTGGAGTATTCTAAACGAGATAGACTTCTTCTCAGGTCTGTTTTCGAGGTCTATGAATTTTAGGGGTGTTCGTTCAGAGTTCGATGGACAATGCGAAAACTCCGAGTCTAATGATTAGAATCGGCTAATCGTTAAAGGCGCTGATAAAGCGAGGTTTGGTTTAAGACTAATGTCTTCTGAAAGTCTCACTTGTGAAAGTCTCACACTCAAAAGTGTGTACGCAATTCCTTGTTATGAAGGAATTGGTTAATCATGCAACGCTTATTGTCTGCGTACATACAGTACAGCCAAGGTGGCAGATATAACGTGTATTTCAACAATCTTTCATGGAACTTGTTAAAATGTGGCTAATCCACATGTTAACAGACTTTTAGTTCTTTTACCTTTATCGAATAGTATCTGTCGTCGGTTAATCCAAGGTATCCTGTACTGCGCGACCTGATCGTTGAAGAACTTGATGCAATATTTGACGTGTTGGTTTCTGTTTGTTGTAAAAGTGTCAAACTTTGGATCCAAAGTTTGACACTTTTACAACAAACAGAAACCAACACGTGAAATACTGGATCCTCCAAAGTTTATATAGGGAATGTCATGTGATACAGATTAGGGATTAATCTGAGTGCTTGTGATTGTCCACAAGCGATCACATGACCACAACTGATTTGCATATCACCTTTTCTTAGAAAGTAAGATTAAGAAAAGGGGGAGAAAACTCTTAATGAGGGGATTAAGGAAGGGGAATATGTAAAATGTTACACATTCCAATCAGGGCACACTATGTAGTGTTTAAATAAAATAAATAATTGGTATTTATTGATGCATAAATTAAACAGAGATATAATTAATTGATTTATGATTTTCTTCATGTGACCACGTGGGTCACAACAACCGGTAATCAGTTTCAGTTCTGGGTTCCATTGTTGTGCCTAGTAAACAATCCACATGGTGCTTCATTGGTAGGCGTCATCCAATAACCGACCAGGATGTAAGGCAACGACACTGTTTGCCTTTTATTGTCACGTATTTGATTGATCAATAAAAGTTTATCGATCTGTTGATTTTCTAGTTTGTGAATTATCCACAAGTTATTTAAATCTCAGTTCACTACTGCTGATTCGCTATAACGCGGCACACAGGTGGCTTTATACCACTTGAGGCCCCTACGTACAGTGTGATTTTGAGGCCCCTATTTTTTGATACTGTTTAAAATTAAAAACTAAATACCTTGATACCTACGTAAAATTTTTAATCATTGTTTAATGTAATATTTATAAAGAGCTTCATATCAGTAAACTATTTATTTGTTTTGGGCCAATGAGAGAAATTAGTTCGTTTAATTGACGTACGGTTCGTTGACGCAGGATTTGAAATATTCCATCTTGTTTACTTATTTGTTTATTATTTATTTATTACTGTTTATTACAATAGCTTTTTCAGATCACGTGGTCAATAAATCGCACCGACTCCTGTCACTGGCCCAAAATAGTCACGTGGTTTTTAACACATTTTTTCAATTTCCCACACTACAGTTCCCGCCCAGTATCTTGATGCTAAATTCGAACTGTGCATCCCATTCTGCACAGACGATGTTCTAATTTTTGAGTGATAAATTGAACCAGAATGGCCACCCACTTGTACGTTTTCTGGATCCGCCCTTGTTGCCAGATGGTGATATTGACAATTACCTACGGCAGAATGAACATGGAAATTGGCAAAGGTTTGAAACTTATCAGAAATCATGCAGTTGCTTGTAGTAACTGGGATAAAGGTTGCACTTGCCCAATATTATAATGAACATCTAATGTTCATTGTAGGTTATATGATAGGTGTAATTTAATTTTATACCAAAAATGAGTCAAAATAGAACAAGTGTTTTACACTCTTTGACATTTGCATTTGCTGCAGCATATGAATTGGAATCCATGCAGTCGTCTAAAGGCTGAACTTTAATTTTTTCCATAAAAAATCTTTTTACTAATTCATCAAATGTCTACATTTCCTAAGACAAAAAATTTTGAATAAAATTTACAAAATCTGAAATTGCATGGATCGATTTTCAAGTTTCAAAACTGAATTGAAAAGTTATGTTGAAGTGTAAGCAATGAATAAACATCAATCTTGCATAGAGCTACAGTTTGCACTCAGTATCCTTGAACTTTGCATCCACACAGCATTTATAATAAATACTCCATATGGTTCAAAAATAGATTTGCCTAACTAATACATTCCAAGATGTATCACTTTTCGCTGAATTCAATTATATTATTCATGCATTAAACAATAGGTGCATTCAATCTTGAGAAGACCAATTCACTTCTCCTTTAATCACTTAAATGCATTAAAGAAGTGAATTCTAGATTGAACACGCTTATTGTGAATGTGTATGTGCATGCTCAAAAGGCAACAAAAGCAGACAGTACTGAGATGAGAAAATGGCTGCCGATCTAAGTTTGTATTCACATTCATTATCACCGTAAAAAGTGATAAAAACGCTACTTTTCGACGTAAAAATAGATTAAACGAATGTTTTGATCATTAAAATGTTTGCGATCCGCAATCCGTGAAGGGGATCAAAATAACATTATTATCGGTCAGAAAAATGAAAACAACTCAATTACCGTACACGTGGACAACAAACCGATGCAAAATGTTCACAGTTTGGCAACCTTAAAGGAGTTGCGACATGAAAAAAAAAATAATTTTTTAATCCCTCAAATATGAATTGGTGATACTACAAGTAAATAAAATGTTTACAAAATCTACATTATTAAAAAATTATCTAGTTTTTTTGCAAAATTAAGTTTTAAACGCTTGGCCCCTACTTAAAAAAGTACAAAACCGGAAATGACATCATCTGTGGAACACACAGCACTAGCTGCCTTCAGAAACAATAGAAAAATTCACAATTCACAATTCAAAGTTTCAATTTCGATATTTTTGGCTGCCCCACTGTTTGAACAAAAGAAATTCCTTTGCAGATATTTTAAAACTGATAAAAAATTAGCTAAAAATAGGGGTAATCTGCTAAATTCCCCTACACCACCGTAAGGCGCATGCGCAGTAGCTTCAGGTGCATGAAAACCTCCAATTACGTCATCCGGGCGTGAGCTCCCATTGGCTAATTCGTAATTTTGACGTAGCGAGTCCACCGATGACGTCATTTTTTAGCTCACTGCTTTTTTATGCAATCCAGTGAAACGTAAAGGAAAATCAATTATTCTTAATTTAATTATTACCGTTATCAAATTTTTGACCAGAAATTTGATAACTGCAGCCAATATTACGTCGTATTAGGTCAAGTTATATTTTTCATGTCGCAACTCCTTTAAGACGACGAAGAAAACAAAAATGATCAAAACGAACGGCAAAATCAAAATAACGAGGAGGATGAACATAACAAATGAATTATGTTGAAAAACGGGGCTGGACTAAAAACATGGCTACCTACAACAGCCAAAATGCAAGTGCAGGAGAGAAGTCACTTCTTTAAGTCAAAGAAGTGACTAAAAAAAGATTAACATTCTTTCACTTCTTTGAATTCTTTCAGGTTGACTTCCCACAGATATGACAAAAAAAACGTCATATCCTGTTCAGAGAAGTCATTTCAGATGAATAAGTCTTCCCAAGATTGAATGCACCCAATGCATTTCATATTACACTTTATTAAATGTATTTTGATAATGCATTCATATTTGACAAATACCAATATTGTGGAATGGATTTGATGATACATTTTACAAAATATATTCTCAAGTAGATCGTCAAACCTAATACGTTTTTAAATACATTATAATATAATTCGATATAATTGCAGTATATTTTTGAACCACATTGTGGTGTATAGATACCACTGAAATGCCCCATATCCCATGAAGGATATGGCAAGCTCTAGCTTGTACAACAGAGCTCCTATCTTTTTTCCTGGTGTAAGTTGGCAAGGTAAAGGAATAAACAGACAGCCATCTTGATCAGCAGGATCTAGCTGTGAACAGACATGGGTTATGTCTGGACTGTTTCTTCTTCGGGCAGAAGACTCAGCGCACATGGGACTGCTATGTTGACGTAAATAAAAAACAATAAACATAATACCTTGTAGGTAAAATAAAATTAAACTACAAACTTTAAAATATTTTCTATTTAGTTTCCAATGTTCTGTATCAGGGGTTTCCAACAGGCGGTTCGCGATGCCTTTTCTTGCGATGCGCGAAGCTTTGTGGAAAAGTGGTCTTCTGTAGTAAAGTTTATGTTTTTAAGTTTTCTTTCGTTTTTCATACCTCAGCCGATTATGATGCGGCCCACCACTAGACTTGTGGATTAAATTGTGGCCCTCGGATACTTTTTAGTTGGAAACCCCTGTTCTTTATCGATAGCAACTGCGGCAATGAATAAACAACCATCTTGATAGTAATTGATCCTATCAGTTATAAATCAAGTTCTCAATTTAACAAATTGGTTTTCACAGCAAATTTATTTACCTTTCCAAACAAATAAATAAATTCATCTTCCAACTGTAAATAAAAATATTTACACACATCTTTGTCACCTGTGAGGATTGAAATATTTACATCCTGTTTGTACTTTCAGATATTAACATCAAATTCATTACCACCTTGTAAATTAATTAATTCATTTCATACATTAATTAACACTAAATGACACTGACATGCATTAAATAATCATTTAAACATTACTATCCCCTCTCCATCATTGCCGCGATCGTTGTCGTTGAAATCAAATTAAAAAGTTATTATTGACATTCACAAATGTTTTCACAAGTGTGAGGTAATTTTGTACAGCAGTTTACAAGTTCAAAGCTTCAGAGTCTAATTACCCTCCTCCAGAGAGTACTTGATGGTTTTTCTGTAAGAAAAGACTAACTCAGCACCTCGTGACACATATATCTCTAGATTGGTAGGTGTAAAGAGGGCAAATGAGGGGTCTGGAAGAAACAGCTCGACAACTGCTTGCTTCCTAACCACACATTTGCATTCTTACATCTGCTGGTTTGCAAGATATTCGCAAGACAAAAGTGCTGAGTTTGCCGTTTTCGTGCGAAAGTATGCAATGAAGCATTGTAATGTCTAGGGCCCCAGATTTCTAGGGGCCCCATTTCTCTCGCCCACACCTCTAAAAATAAAATATGATACGCAATATAAATTTTGAGGCTAATAACACAGCACTTGACAAACAGCTGAGTAATTAACGGATTACAAGACGGTTGTCAACACATGTACAATTTATTAAGGACAGACATATTCCCAACGGTGAATATTCTGGACAATACAACAATATAGAATAAACTAATACTTGCCAAAGCTTAAGACTGACAAATGTTAGAATAATATATATGACCGGGGTCCTAGTTATTGTCGTATTTATTGGTCCCCCAAGAACTTCTAACAAATTTCTGCTGGAAAAGTTAAAAAATGCTTTGCGTCTTCTTGTCGCTTATTCACAATGTTGGTGTTGGTGTTTCAATTCCTTTTCCCCTTTTTTGACATGTGCAATAAGGCAAAATACATGTTTATCTCCACATGCACATTTCCACAAGTGAAATCTCAATGGTTCACCCTTCAATGGAACCAATAGAAATTCTCCTATTTCAAAATGGATCATATAAGTCTATTTCATTATTGCTTTTTTTTTTCCTTATTTTTTTGGCTTTTACAATTCCAACTGCCTTTCCTTTGTGTGAGATTTTTTTGATTCATTCTACTGCAGATTCTGAATTGATAAGAGAAATTCAATAGAATTAAGTTGTTCTCACTGGTTCCACCTTAAAGATCAAGTGCACAATTTACCTGGGAAAAAAAAGTGTTTTTTTTTTGTTTTTTCTTCTTTCTTTCACTTTCTTTCTTGTTTGTGCAACATCAACACTAAAATTCTGTACATCACGAGGCTGGAAATTTTCAAACCAAGTAAACATCAAGTTCCATTTTAAAGTGGAGAATTGCTGAGTGCAACGGATTTTCTACAGAGCTAGAAATAAACAACAAGTTTTCAGTGTTTTAAAAGATGAGGATTTGCTTGGAGTGCACTGTAGTGCATCTTTATACTATTGCATAATTTATTTTGCACCTTGAGGTTAGGGAGACCGTTGAGAGACCTTTGGAAAGTGAAAACTATTGCCTGTGCACTTAAACTTAGTAAACACTCACCATGATTTACAATGTACTAGTACTCCTCCCCCTTAAAGTGTTTAAATGTAAATATTGAACACGTCTCCAGGTGCATTCACACATTTGGGTTTGTGTAGTCAACACTCAAGTGCAAATCATGAGATTTACTGCCAAATCGCACGAGATTTCACGAGATGTAGTACGAGATTGGGGAAGTTTCTGTACCAATAAACATTTTTCACGAGTTGTTAGTCCTGCTTAAAATTAAGCTGCAAGTTTCGACAAGAAAAAGTCTTCTTTAAAGAAGTAACAATACACCACACGTAACAAGAACTCATTATTTGTTAGATTTGTTTGCTATTCATTAGGAATTGGCTTAGGGCTGAAACTTGAGCTTTGACTGGAAAAAAATTCGATAGTATAATGCAATGGACAGATGAGAATATAAAAAAAGAAAACTTAAGTTCCCGGAGGCCGCAGGTATGAAACAATCCTCGAATTTTAAATCAGATTGCAGAAGAGGCAACATCAAAGTAAGCACCAACAAAATGGTTGAAGAAAATAAAACGTGATGTTTATATCCTGTGGATGATGTCGCATCATTGCAGATAGCTAGGGCAATAATTGCACACTGGTTGAATTTCATATTTTAATTAAAGAATGCTCAAGGGAAATGGTTGGCTAGACTTCCGGGTTTCCGGTGGCCCGAAAAGAAGCTTAAGCATGGTCAAATGATCCGGTTTTCAGTAATTTTGTCAAATTTTTCAAAATTAATTAATTAACTCTTGGAGGCATAAGGCTATAGCTCAAGGTTGTCCCACAAGGAAATGAAGACGCAATGAATTTCAAATGCTCTGTAGTTCAATTGATATTTTTTCCCGATAAATATACGTGTTGTACACCATTTGTAAAATTAAATTATATAATGTTGATGTGTTTTTTTAAACATATGAAAAAAAATCAGAAGTCTAACTGTTGTTTTAAATATTTTATAACAGATTTTACGTAAGCGCGCCGACTTTTACCCGTAAGACTCCATGAACTGCGTGGCTAAACACTTTCTACTACTAAAATGTGGCCCCGAACATCGAAACGGTTGGACAACCCTGCTACAGGCTACAGCTGTTTAGAAACAACCACTCTCTTGAAAAAAAGATTTATTTTTCTTTTGCAAAAATTTTTAACTTTGTTAATGTGATAATAAAATTTGTAAAATTTGAAATTTGAAAATTTCTGCCCCTTAAAACTCCAGCATAACAATTATGCAGGCTTCACTGTAGTAGACAAGAAGTCTTCAACGAACAGCTTAATTTAACAGCTTCTAGCTTTCACCAACAGACCGCACTGGCAATTAGCTATTCAAAGAAATGTCTGCGCATGCGCCCTTCAGCAAAATAAAATAAAAAAAATAAAAAAAAAATAAACGCGGCTTTAACTTACGGACCTGAAAATTGTCGCTAAACATTCCAAAAGGCTCAAAAACGTTTTGGGTGTTAATTGCTGATATTTTTACGTATACTTTAATAATGTCAATTACGAGGAGTCAAGAAATAAATTTCTTTTTTCTGTGTTTATTATTATCTGTAGTTAACGATGCTGTGATATGGGCTTTTTAAATTGCTAATAGCATTAGGTTTTTCTCTGCTGGCATATCACACTGTCGTTTTCATAGCGCAAAGCATCGCAGCACAAAAAATCTAAATCTGTTTAAGCTTCCGACAGAAATGGAATTCTTCTTTTTTATTTATTTCTTTGTATTTTATAGCAAAAAAATAAAAAATATTTGTTAAAATTAATTATTAACACGCTAATTTGACATTTATTACAGATTTTCGCGAAAGACACACATCGTAACCTCAAAACTAACCAAACTCGACTGTAAATTCAAATTCGTGATCTTTAAAATAAATGTTTAATTAGTAGGTTTTGGTTTTGTCGTCACTTGTTTCCTCGTGAGTTAGCTTATCTGTTTGCTAAGTCGTTTACATGTGTGCGCTGCATTTGCATTGCTGCAAGCCTGCAATTGATTTTTACCGTCAAACTAATAGCGGAGCATGGTGGCGGTGCGTGCAACGCATTTCAAGCACACGCGCACTCTTTGTGCACTTTCTTAATTTAATATTGTCTCGCAGGATTAAACGAGTGCATCGTGTGCACATTACAAACAACTACGTCAAATTTACAAACATTACGTCCGTTTCTCGCGTCTAATTCAACATTCGAGCAGCTAATCGAGTTTATAAATTATTTACCAACTATTTTTCGAATCATTTGTAAATTGCTTTCAAACTCGCTAATTATTTCACTCGGCGAGACTAAAGACAACAAATACAAGTGCGAGTCAAACTTACCCGATTTTTGCCAGACTTCCACGTGAAGTTGACGTGTTGTATTTCGGATGGAATTGTGGGTAAATATTTCTCAAAACTCGGTTCGCGTATATAAGGTAGCACGTGACCATCCAGAATGGCATAGATATCCATTGGTATTCCTAAAAAAAAAGAAACGATTTCTCCATTTACAAGATGTACAACTTTACGACTAAAAGCCGTTGGACGCCCGAAATTCATACAATGGCCTACACGATATGCCGATTACACGCGGTATCCGGGGCCCACAAAAATTGAATTATTATCATAAATTTTTAATACTTTTTCATTAACAATGAGCACTTATCGTATAAGCCCTAGGTCTCGAAAAACCTAGATCCGCCCCTAGCGGTATCCATTGCTGCGGTGCAGGAAAGCCAAACTGCGCAATTGGAGTGCACTGCAAGAAATAATAGGTGTAAAAAGGTGTAAAATCATAAAATACACCTTATTTTTTTTTTAACACCTTTAAAGGTGTTAAAAGGTGTAACTGGGAGGTGTGAAGCAAAATGGTGTAAAAATGGTGCAA
>JAQIXU010000376.1:0-37705 GCA_034701245.1 Strigamia transsilvanica | reverse complement strand
ACAACTTAAGCTAGGCTAGCTTATGTTGAGCTAGGCTAGCTCAAAGGCTAGCTAGCCTGTATAGTGCGAACGGGGTAAGAGTATAACCAGCAAAAATCCAGATTTACAAAATGGCTGCCCCTTTGCTTTGCTGTAGAACAATTTGTATAGAAGAATTACTGGTTGTTTTGAAATGTTTACGCTTACATAGGTGATACGGCTTACACCTGTCTTTATTTGTTTAAATTGATTGGCTTGATGATAGAGATTATGAGTGATATTTGTCACATAAGTTCTAAATAAAGTGATTAGTGGTAGTTAGTACTTCGTTACTTGTTGCAAGTATATTTTCAGAGCTCTCAGCTGCTTTACTACAAAAAATATCACAGAAATGCTTGCCTCAGGAACTTACGCCTTTAAAAAAAAGAATCGATACATTGAACCGTCTGCAACATCGATTGAAACGTATTTCTGAAACTGCAATACCTCGTATTAAAAAGCAGTATAATAAGTATTTTAAAGGTGAATACGTTTGATGAACAGCCGATAGCAATTCAGTTATTTGACAATATTGTATTTACAGTCGTTGGCTTTACGTTTAGAAAAGGTGTGTGGAAGTTTTTGTATCCATTGCAAAATACAAACAAATCGCTTTTATTCCCACAAGAAAAATTGAATTCTGCAGAAGTGACGGAAACGTTTTCTGATCACTGCTTAAATGAATGGGATAAAGGAAAGTAAGTGCTCTCGTCACTAATATAATGCATTGTGTATACATAGATTACAACTAATTTCATATTTTTGTTTGCAGTTGCAATATATCGGTGTCATGTTTTAAATATGCAATTGAACCATACCACCAAAAGTACCATAGTACACATCAATACTTGTATCTGCTTTTTGGAAAACTGGTGTTTTTATTTCATTTTCTTTGCGCTTTTTTTTTTACTGACATTTATATTTATTTTTAATTTTTAGCTTGGATGCGAGAAACAAATAGATAAAATGGCAAAAGAATATGGCGAAAACTTGTCAACGGCCCATTTGTTTGTGTCGCTTTGTACCAATATTTTAGCTGAGAGTGACCAATTAGCACGAAGTAACTTTCCGGAAGGAGATAAGGATCTTTTTATGGAACAAAGTTATTAATTTTAACAGTTAATTTTAAGTTGGTTCAAAAAACATTTTTTAAATTTAATTTTAGTGGGATTATGTGGTCTAACTGGCTTTCACGAATTTTTTAAACACAAATGGCTAAAGGAAATCATCAGTTGGCAACATTCATCGGGCTGTTTTAAAAGTATGTAAACAACTTACACAACTTATAATTATAAAAACAAATTTTTTTAAGTACTCAGAAGTTTGACTTTTTAAAAAAGGCTTTGTGGGCACATTATTAATTGTTATTAGTCTAGTTGCTACGTACTGTAAGTCGTCAGCTAAAAACATCTAAAGCCTTCATTTAACTCGTTTGCTTTTGGGTTCACAAGTGTTATTTCACTGTGCATGCCCGACTTATGTTTAAAACTTTTAAGACAATCCACCTAGAATGAAGCGAGAAGAACTTGTAATGCCTGGTATGACATTCAATTTTACGAAGTTGATTGTGATTATTACAAAACTAAATGTATATTTTAGGTGGGTGCCTCTCGCATCAGACAACAGTTGCATTGATTGCTCTACAACAATCAATCCGTTATTTACTAGAACCGTATTTACAAAGTAACTGTGAAAAATGGGACGCAAAATAAGAAGTCCACAGCTATAGCAATTCTGTCTGATTAAATCAAATAAAATTATAACAAAATATAATTTAGTGATTTAATTTGAAAGAACACTGATAATAATAAACTGTCACAATATTTATCACACAATTAACCATACAGATGTTGCATTAAGTTTAAGTCTGTGCAATTTCTTTAGGAAACATTTCTATTAGGTACAGTTTTATTTCATTTTTAGCACTACATTTTTTTTAAATTTAAAAAGAAATGAACACACAAAATTAAACAGTATTTGAATTATCCACATGATGTGCACAATGGGAGTTCTTCAACATAGTATCAAACACCTTGTCGAAAAACCTGCTCGCTGTATCATCCTCACAACTAGATAAAGCGGATACAACACAAGTCTGAATACTTTTCGCGTTTCTAAATCAAAGAAAATAAATATAGTCAGCATCGTGGGCAGAAGATGTACAGTAGTAAATAAAAAAAAATACATACGTGCAACCTTCTTCAGTTTTAAAATCTTCAAATGTTTCAGCGTGTTGAGGCGTCATTACACTTACTACGTCTTGTACGCATTGCATGATAACTAATTTCTTTGCAGATAAACAGTCTGAACCTTTCTCTACAAGATCTAGATAATAAATTTAAAAATTGTTAAATTAAAAAAGAGAATAAAATTTGAGGTTTCGCGTACCTTTGATTGGTTGTCCATCATCTTCGCATACAAAATCCATTATCGCATAAAGTGGTTTCAACTGGTCAGCAAACACTTGCTTTTTCTCATTACTCAGACATACACTAAAAGAGTCTTGCATATCTTTAATGCATTGAATTAAGGCTGGGTTGCTATCACGAAATAAAGCAATTCAGTGTAATGTTTAAATAATATAGCAATTCTTCTTACTCGCAAAGAAATTTCACAACTGCATCGACAGGGTTTATTGGAGCTTGGCTCAAATAGAGAGATAACTGAAACTTTTGTGATACTGATTGCACACAAAATTGGAAGTCTGTGAAGGCTTTGCTTAAATCAACGTTGTTCTGTGCAAGGCATTCTTTGTCCGATTCGTTTTCAACAACTTTGACAAGTTGCTGTTGAGCATCGTTAGACAAGACGACTTAAAATGAAATGAAATGTAAAATTAAAAAATGTTTGAATTGTATGTCATTTGAGTATGAAAATATCAAGTTACCTGCTACGCAACTGACGAGCAAAGTGAACAAGAAGTAGTGATGACCCATTTTCAACAAAATGCGCAATTTTCGACAAGTCACTTGTATTTATTTCATATGTTAATTCACTTGCTTTCCATTAGGGTATAACTTCCGGTATGTGATAATCAAAATTAGATTACAGTCAAGTTATCAATATGGAAGTTTGGGTTAATGGTTTGAAGCTGAAACTTGATATTATTTAAGTAATGATAATTGCAAGAAATATATCGCCAACCAGCCTACTTCCTAGAAAATATCGTCAAAAGTCTAAGTTCTAGATTCTTTGCAGCTATCAATTTCGTTTTCTTTGAGCACGTGGAAAATGATAATTTTTTTTATTCTTAATTTCAAAGTATCAAAAGTTGAACTTTTATCTTTCTATAGATTTCAAAATATTTTTCTTTATGAACAAAATTTTGCATCGTATGTTTTATGTGCAATTTTGCTACCAAGAAATATACAAAACAAATCAAAATACATGAACATTTATGAGTTCAATTTTTACAGTTGACATAAACTCTCAAAAACTGCACTCCATGACTTAGCGGCTGGTATTAAATTTGATGCAGCCAAAATAGTAGAAGTCGGTAATTTGAGCTAAATTTTATAATTTTGTCTTTTCAGCTTGCAATTTTAACCATTCCCAATTGCTCTACGTCACAAACAATAATACAATTTGCTTTGATCTTGTACCTTCAGCCTCTTTATTACATTTCTTAAAAGTTTTACAAAGGAAGGATTTTTACATGTCCTGTAACTTCTAACCGATTTATAAATTATAGAATAGTTGTTTGCAAAACAATCTCAAAATTTTATTTCATCGCGATCTGTAGTATTTTGGAGCTCCTTCTGATGTGTCTTTGAATGTTATTGGTATAGTTTCGTATAACGCAGGATCAATAAACATCATCTTTAAATCTTCTAGTATAATTTCTTCATCGAAATTTGGTGTTTGAGTACACTTCTAATAAAATGGCTGCGTGTGGGTATAACACTTTAATACATTAACGACATAATCTTTATTACCATTGGTTTTGATTGATCATCAAACTCCCCTTCTTGTTTTTTCCTGCAGATACTGATCTCAAATTATAAAATAGAAATTACATAATGCAATCTCATATTACTTGGATTTCCATTTCTACGTTTCAAACATGAGTTATGAAATAAGTTTATTTTGTGAATACTTTCCCTTACTTTCCATGAGAAAATTGATAACAATCCTAACAAAATCAAGGCAATTAATAAAAATAAGGCAAATAAAATCACTCGACGGAGGAAATG
Source organism: Strigamia transsilvanica (assembly GCA_034701245.1). Taxonomy (NCBI): domain Eukaryota; kingdom Metazoa; phylum Arthropoda; class Chilopoda; order Geophilomorpha; family Linotaeniidae; genus Strigamia; species Strigamia transsilvanica. Next base: position 33,494 of record JAQIXU010000376.1, on the reverse strand, counting down.
AGAACTTGTTTCAGGCTTTATTTGTGCGATAGTACTGTTTTTTGATCGACTTGTATATTTATTCGGCATATTTTTCTGTAACAAACAAATTATCACAAAATGAATACAAGCTAAGATACGGTAACTTACAAATTTCACAGACCCGTCATTTATATCTGCATTTGTCACATCATAATTACCCTTATGAAAAAGTCTTGAATAATCCATATTATTTTTGCATGCAAATTTTTTCATCTGATTTATAAAACAATTCATGTTCATACGATATGTCTGAATGAAACAATTACGTTCCTGGGGATTGGTCAGTTGATTAAGTCTTGAACGGATGCATTGGTCAAAACGAAGAATAGCATCTTGTGTGTAGTCAACATCTCTGAGATCATAATAGGAGTGACCACGAATTTGAAGCTTCTCAGATGTTACAATACGAGGGGCTGATAAATCACTTTCAACATAAGAAACGGATGCTAAAAATGCTAAGTTATATATATTGTAATTATGAAACAAATCATTTACAATCTGGAAAAGGACTTTCAAAAAATTCATCACATCCTAAGTCATTCCAAAAGGATGAGCGATAAATTTGTCCATAACTATTTTGTTTTAGTTTTATAGGTTTAACGTCTAATTTTTTCCAACAAATTGGTACTAAAGAAGAACCTGCATTTGCTAGGGCAATGTATAATTTTCTCGTAATAAGTTGATGAAAGCGGTAAATATAATCATTGCTTGCAACATCTCCTGTTTCAAATGCTAACATTTAAAGACATCAAAACATAATTTTTTTTGTGTAGTTTAGCTGTTGTGAAACTAACCATTGAATCGAGCTGGAATTAGAACGTCTTTAACAAACTGTAAGATATTTTGATGGAATTCAATGTTTAGATTCTGTTTGACAATTTTGTCTTTTATGGTATTGATTTTACACTGGACACGATTGTATGAATTAAGCAATAATTCTTCAAAATATGGTGAAGCAATGTCAATCTTCACATTGGCAAGGAGCATTGTCGTCCCATCGTTTTCTAATTTAGGCTGAATGAGGTTTGAAATGTATCCTTCATCAGCATCTAGAAATATTAATGTTGGGAATAATAAATGGTAAATTTTTAAATACATTTTTACTATGGTTATTTGGGTAAATAGCTGAACGTTTGTGTTTCAATTTGACAACTCTGAAATTTGCGTTTGAATTTCCATTAGCGGATAATTGAGCGTCTTCTGATTCATGTTTTATTACTGAAAAAAATGATTCATTTGCATAGTTCGATCATTAAAATTGCTTACCACTGTTTATTTGTTGTGTGCTAAGAAGTACGACTATATTCAAATAGATTTGATGTAACACAATAAATATCTTCATTTCTTTAGGGTTTTAAGACTCGTCATTTAAATGTTTAACAAATTGTATTCTTGTTTATTATTTGTCGTGGCGTTGTGTAGAGGGATAAATTATTGTTTTATTTCCAAAATCATTAAATACAGATTCTAATTGTTAACAAGTAAGTCAAATTTTATTTTATTAAGATTGAAGTTTTACAGAGTTATCCGGGTCTTTCGGGTTTTCTGCGGGCTCAATATTGTTTCTTCGGTTTCTTCTATAACTTCCGGCTTTCATGGCCGCCCGGTAAATTTAATAAGAGGTAAGTTGAATCGATTTAAAATGTGTACATCCGATTAAAATAATCACTAAAAACAGGATAGACCGTCACGAGCCAGCATAAATGAACCAATCGAGACATTTTGAGATGCAACCACGTATTTGTTGTGAATTGTGATCGACAACGACACGAGAATTTACCGGTAAGGAATGAAAAGTTTATTGTTAATTCCCTCAATTAATTCTTGGATTGATTTCTGTTTTACACGAGGAGGCTCAGTATTCAAAACAAAAAAGACCAAAAGGTATGACATGATGACTGAAAACTTAACCAAGCCACCAAATATCCTATATTCCTATCATATTACTTTCTGTCAGTCAAGTATTATTTCCCGTATTTTAAGGTTGTGTTAATTTGATACGATGTAATCAATGGTAGATGGTTGTGGTTATAGTGGAATCGTGAGTAAAGAAACAGGAATTGAAAAAGACATTTTCTACAAACAAGAGCAAATTATGTTTTCAGTGGACCCGGAGGTTTTGTTCACTTAATATTGGAACTATCAGTTTCTACTCCTGCATTTCTGTTTTTCTTACCCAACAGCGCAATAGCTTTTGTCTCGTAATGTAGAAAACATAGAAATCATTTTAAGGATTTACATATTTTGATTGGCAGGACTGGGCAGTCTGATTTACTTTATTGCAATGGAGTTTTATTCAAGCAGTGCTGTAGCCATAAAAAAAGGTAAAACGGGTGTATACCCTCTACTGCTGGAGCACAGTATGTTTAAAACTTATTAATAATATTTTCTAATAACCCAGTGGACTTTGCAGGCTGGGACAGATGACCCAAAATATGATTCATTGTAATCTACTGACGGAAAATAGATGCTCTTTAGATAGTTATTGATATGAGGATCAAGGTTGTGTAACGTGAACTTGGATTGAATGTTGTTGCCTTGAGACTGGACCAGTTGAAAGTCATCAAAATAATGATTATTGGGTAGAGTAACTCTCGAGTGCAATTTCTGACGCATCTAATGTGTGGAAACTCTGTAATCAATTAACATTACCACACACACACATTGTGACATTTATACCGCCATTTGAAACAGTTAATTCTCACAACTAGTTACAATTACAATAAAATAAGTTTATATCCACAATTCATTTATTTTTAAGAACATGTTGATGCCTTTGTTTATGGTGCGAGCTCTGTTATCGCGAGGTGACACATCCTGTTGCTGTTGGAATTTATTATTTATTATTATTGAAATGTAAAGGTCCAAATTGGATCAATTTGCTATCAAAACTGGAAGGTTATGGCGACTGATCTTTGACTTGAGATCAAGGCTAACTTGAGTGTTAAATATTTTATTTAGGCAACCGTTTTAATCCCCCGATACCTAAAGAGTTTTATTTCCATTGATTTAAAAAAAAAATACCAAAAGGATTAACGTGCGAAGTTGAATTAATTAAGACATTATTTCGAAATTTATTTACTTTTACGTTGAAGATAAATATTTGCACCTGCTTCAGGTGTAATACTAAGTAATCCCCTTATCACTGTGTAAATGAATAAAAAAAAATCGTTGAGTTGACAAGATTTTAACGGTCGTACATTGTGAAAAATCCCAACTGCTATTGAAGACTCAATACCTGGAGATAAAAATGTCTGCTACTCGCTACGTCTTATGCCTACTCTTACTGGGTAAGTTATTTGATTGAAGTAACTAAGTCGAATGATAAACCACAATAATGTAAAATCTTTACAGAATTATTTGCAAGAAGTTTATCGACTGAAATAACATGTCCAGATAGCAGAAGATGCGATGGTGAGCGGGAAACTTGTTGCGAAGGCAAAAACGGTTTCTACTTCTGCTGTTGGCAACCTCACGCAACTTGTTGTGAAGACAAAATTTCGTGTTGTCCGACTGGGCAACGATGTATGGGCGCGAACTTTTGCAGTGGTGATCCGTGGGCAATGTTTAACGGAATTTTTCGAAATAGATAAACTGGTTGATGTTTTGTAATTAAATATGTATAATTTAATAAAATTTACTATAGTTATTGTATACAATTGCTACACACAACTCCCCTACATACATCACACAAAGGTTTCTTCACGCTGGCATGTGTTAGCTGTCGGTCTAGACGATGTTATCAAGCGCTTCACGTATTAATGACAGCGCTTTGCTGCACATGCAATGAGTTTGTTCCAACACGATTAGTAAGTGTTGTTTCATCTAGGTGTGAGTTGATGCGGGGAAATGTTTCTTTGCTCGTTTCTATTCTTAAACTTATTAACTCGTGCCATTCTTCTTCTAAGTGCCTGAAATAAATGAAATGCTTTCAGAATACACAGAATTTAGGGATGATTATTACTTACAACTTGAAGATTATAACCTGAGATTATAGTTAATAGAAACATGAGAAAAATGCAGCCTAGTAATGCGACCAACTTTTGTTTAGACATTCCAACCAATGGTTTAAACGAAAGCTAAACAAATAATATTAGTAAATGCAATGTAATTGGTTTTACTTTACAAAAATTACCTGAAAAAACCTGGTTAGAACGTAGGAAATGCTATTACCCTCCGAAAGAATTTCTTCTACTAATTTGTTCAATTTTTTACGGTCATTTTCCCAATGTAAAACACTGTTTCCTAAAAGACTATCTGATTTCCTGTGCTCAAACCATTTGAAGGCAGAGTCTATTTTATGCCATTGTTTTCTCTGCAATGATTTGCACATTTTAATTTCGGTATTTGCAACGCTTTAAATTTTATGATTTACTCCTAGATTTTTCCGATATCGTCTAATGAATCGTAAAAATCGTCTGTGAAATTGACTGAAGTAGCACAAACGTTCCGGCCTGTTAGGAATACTGTTAATTTTCATCATCATGCACTGATAATATTTTAGAAATTTTTGTTTGCGATACAACTCGTATTCACTGTAATGGTTAGGACCACGGAATTTCACGAGGTTATTTTCAACCAACTTTGGAGGTGCTATGTTTATGCCTTCGTTGTCATCTTCCGGTGCAACTGAAAAGTTGTATAATTTGTGTTAAATTAGCTGAACTCATTGCTTCGTTTCTAAACTTACTGTGAATATCAGAGTTTTCGAAAAACTCGGGGCATCCATTTTGTTCCCATTCCATTTCGTTTGGGATATTAAGGGGGCCCGAATTAGTGACTAATCGGTGAGTCGAATGCAGCCATAACGTTTCGTACTTTGTGTATTTAACACAATGGCCGATGTACGCATCCTTGTCATTTGGTAGAGTTGAAATATCAGGGAAATCTTGGTTGCGATGATTGTGTGCAAGATCCTTTAATCGTTGGAGAAAATAATTTCTTCGGATTATTTCTGGTCTGTGATCTGCAATAACCATTTCGTACATTGCTATTACACACTCAAAGATAACATTTGTACCGTTTGAACAAGACTGGAGTAAGACTGTTATTAGAGCACACACGTTTTCATTAAATCTTTGATATAGTTCAGTCTTGTTATGTTGGAAGGTGAGGGATCCTATATCTGTTACTAACACGTCGTAGTAAAATTGATGAAAAATTCGGTGAAGATAAAATGAATCTGCATCCAATTTGATGTCACCCAAAGTCACTATGGATTCTTCTTGCCTCGGTTCAATTAATTCTGAAATTTCACTTTGCGACACAAAATGCTCTGTGGAAAAAAAAATCATCAAAGAGCAAAGTTTGTAGTTTTATAACGACAATACCAGATCCATATTTTTCTTCTTTGGTATACAGACAAGGTTCTTCAGTTGTTGTTGTGGTTGGTTGTTGAATTGTGGACGCTTCCTGATAATCCAGCACGCAATCATCGTGCGCTTGATGTTCTGTGATCATGGTCTTCTGGTTGATTTCATTGAGATCTACATTCATTGTATAATCAATTCTAGGACGTGTGGTCCGTAATTCCACTTCATTTTGATGTTTGAACGATTCTTCATGCATTTTTTTGTGGTAATTTTGCAAGTCATTAAGCCGACGTTCACTTTGTTCAGCGCTCTCTTCCTTATTCACATAAACAATATCATTAATGTGGTCTGCATTCATTGTACAATCAATTTTAGGATGTGTGGTCCGCAATTCCGCTTCATTTTGATGCTTGATCGATTCTTCATGCAATTTTTCGTGGTAATTTTGCAAGTGATTAAGCCGACGTTCACTTTGTTCAGCGCTCTCGTCCTTATTCACGTAAACAATATCGTTAATATGGTCTGCATTCATTGTACAATCAATTTTAGGATGTGTGGTTCGTAATTCCGCTTCATTTTGATGCTTGATCGATTCTTCGTGCAATTTTTCGTGGTAATTTTGCAAGTCATTAAGCCGACGTTCACTTTGTTCAGCGCTCTCTTCCTTATTTGCATAAGCAATATCATTAATAAGGTCTTCATTCATTGTACAATCAATTTTAGGATGTGTGGTCCGAATTTCCGCCTCATTTTGATACTTGATCGATTCTTCACGAAATTTTTCTTTGTAATTTTGCAAGTAATTCAGCTGATGTTCCCTTTGTTTAGCATTCACTTTCTTATTCACATAAACATTACCAGATTTTTTTCTATGAGCACGAGCAAGTTTATTTTTATAATCCTCTTCACGATTTAAACCCTGGTCGTGTGTTGCTTTATAATCATCTTCGCTTATTTTGGAATCGTCAATAGTCCCTGGAAAAATATTTTCTGCATAATCTGTGTATTCATTTTTATCGAATAAAACGTCTTGTGCATTTTCTCCATAATTATCTGAACTTTTGTCTCTGTACTCTTCGTTTTGTACTTTCTTTTTTCGCCGTGTGTTTTGTAGAGACACTTCCCTTTCGTCAGGATATTCGGACATCAACGGATCATACGATTCAAGTTGGTTGGAAAAATATTTCCCAACCCTACTACCTTTTTGCTTGTTATCTTCCTCAGCACCGTAGTCTTTTAGCTGATCCGAAAATGTCTCGTATGGCATGTTTCCATAATAGTTTTCTAAATATTCTGGATCTTCAGAATTATCTTCATTCGTTTTAATATTGAAATTGCTAGATTCGTCTTTCAAAGTTGATGTTTCAATAATATTTTCCAGTTCTTCAGTGAAAAAGCTTTGCTTCGGTTTTTCGATGTCAATTACTTTTTCGTAACCAATTACATCATCATTCGGGAAATTCTGAGACTGCTCTTCAAGATACGGCTCAATTTGTCCACTCTTTAGTTTTGGAATTTTTGATTTTTTGACATCCCATCTGCCCTCATAAGCGATTTCTGATTTCTTATTTCTACCCGCCTTTCTTTTGCGCTTATGTTTTTTTGTTTTTACATTTCTTTTCCTGTAATTTTCTTCTGGCAACAGATGGCGTTTGTAAGCCTTGTTTTCATTTCCATCCGTCTTATCAATTGCACGCTTTTTCTTCATCAATGGATATTTCAACTTGAAGTTTTCAAGATCAGAGTTATCTCCAACCTGTTGCTCATTAATTGGTAACTGAAGTTTTCTATTGAAATTATTCGCGTATTTTTTCCGAGTTGAAAATGCACCCATTTTAAGCTTTTCCACAGTAGGGGAAAAGCCACTTTGCTTCAGAAATGCCGTTCTAGCTAGTTTGGATGTTTTTAGTGTTCCTGGTTGGCTTTTTGATGGTAAAATGGATCTGGGTTGTGTAAAATATAAATTGCTCACAAAATACAAGGCCATTACGGTCGGAAACCAAGATTGCATCGTGCGTCCATCTGTTTTTTTGTTTGTAAAGAAAAATAGTTTTGGTGTAAAGAAAAGAAAAAACATAGTTGAATGATTACTATATTAACTTACTAAATCATTGTGAGTGTATGTCCAAGTCATGTCATCTTACATGATACTAAAATCAGTAACTGTTAAATGACAATATTGGAATAAGATAGTAGTATCAGGAAATTAGCCACATCCCCAATGTTACCATTGGTTTAGGCTTAACTTTTCATTCATATTTCTTTTGTTCTAACATATATGGCATCTCATTGTTTGTTAATAATAAAATGGTTTATTGTTTTGTTGCATTTCTTGTATCATGCTTACATATTTTTAATTTTTTTAATTTCTTTTTCTAGTGATCGCATGCAGTACTAAAAGGAATAGATGCTTAAACAAATATTGGTCGTTTCGGTATTGCTTTGCTAGTGCATATGCATTATTCATGAAGGTCTTGGAACAGAATTCAAGTTTAACGCTGCCAAATTTGGAGGGATTTTATATAACTCGGAACTTCTATTTGCAGTTGGCTAGTTAGTAAGCTTATAAGGTAAGATTCCTAGTTTGGGCATATTTGTAAATAATAATACTGTAAATACAGTACACATCCTGCAGTTTTGACTAAAATTTAAGCTATTATGCTTACACAAAACCAAGCGAATATATTAGAAAACTGGAAAATGAAATCAGGTATATTCATGAGCAAAAGTCACACCGAAGGTGAAATAAATTGTGGACAATAAGCTGTTTTTAGTTTGCAGGTCATAAATTATTTAGCAAGAAATTTTGCTTTTTTGCTAAATCGGAGTGTCAAAGTGACAATAGTCGCCAAATTGTAATAATGTGTAATTGTTAGTTTCTGCTAAGCTTATTGATTTTTACCTACATTGCGTGCATTGTGCATCCAGCCATAGAATTATAATTTTCCTTCATTTTTTTTATAAGAAATGTGAAATTTATGTAATTATACTTGGCAGTTCTTATTAAGGTTTTCCTTTCACTGCAAAATGATTGGAATTGTTCACGGTAATGTAAAATAACAAGAGCAATTACACAGTCACAACAAACTTGTTTTTAACTCGCTTGAGGAATCAGACCTTTGGGCAATGGTAAATGCTTTATGAATATTCCGCAAACTGTTATAAAACAATTTCACTTGTAAGGAAGTGAAACTGTACAGTTGTCTTTCCTCAAACTTCCGTGGATGGCGCGAGGGAGCGCAATGTCCTAAATCTAAGTATTGTGACGTCAATAAACCTGTTCTCTACGTTAAAGTAAGACAAGAGCTTGAGGCATGTAAGTGCATCTCTGTCAGGCAAGAAGTTCATATCAAAGCCACACAGTTCTCTCATTTAAATTGAACTAGAATCTGTTGGCAATATGGAATCGGCAGTTCGGTTGTGGCATTTAGGAATATTTTTTCTAGTCTGCAAATATACTTTTATAGAGAGCCAAGGTACGGATTTCTTTTTATTATTATTATTATTATTATTATTTCTTTCTAATCTATTTTGTCTTGTGACTATTATACATCTGTACGCATTGCTAAATGTGTTCTCCATTGAATTGGAAAGTTAGCAAGGATTTTTAGTAGTTAAGGTCTAGTCTGTTTATATTTTTTTTATTTGATTAATTAGAGGCAACGTTAAATGTCTAAACTGTGGTTATACTTTTATTCTGGAAAAAAATGTTTTTATGCTTGAAAATGAAAGTCTTTGGTGCAAGCAATCACTATTTATGTTAAGCACCGAAGCATGGACAATGCGATAACGGATATAATTTTTGTTTTCATTATATTTTGTTTTATAACAATTTTGGATTTTTTTTTGCGTAATTGTTTTAACCGTTAAAGCGCAAAAATAATTTTCCGTGAAAATAAGTTGAGTCCCACATGCAGTTTGTTTTTAGATTTATGAAAAAAGGTAATTGATTTTAGAGTATTGGAAAAGTTTTTTTTTTTTAATTATCTTGTACGCGGGGCAGTTAGGCACGTAAACCTTTAAGTGTTAGGTTGGAAAATATAGAGAAAGTCAGGAAGAAACCTATTTTTGTTTTCACTTTGAAAGGCGGAAAGCCTACTTTCGCGAGTCACATCAAAAGTAGGTTGATTCGCTCCTGAATCTGGCTTACCGGCTACGCCCAACAGTGCCTGAAGGAAAGCCGGATTAATAACATTTTCTATTTACATTAGCTGTCTATTTAAGCAAGTGAAACATTTGATCAAAAACAGAATAAGCATTTTCTGCTACGGCTGTATTATTTATTCCATGGTGACTTTAAAATACCATAAGTTGGATAAAATTGGACTGATTTTTGTTTTGAAGAATGGGATCAGCTGTTATGCTTCGCTGGTTTTGCATCTTTTCCGTTGTTTGTTCGTTTTTTGTTTGTTTGTTTGTTTGGGATGTGCTCTGAAGTGTGTTCGCATTTATCGCGCAGTTTGGTATTAAAGTTTTGCCAAATTGGAAACACCAGGCCTTTTATTATTGATCTATTGATCGCCTCTATCCTCCAACACGTAAATAGCTTGTAATTAAATTCACATTTAGGCAATTATATAAACAAATTGTGATAGTGATACTATTACAAAGAAATGTGGTATTGAAGGCCTAAGTTTATGTCCTTGAAAATGGAACAACTTTTAAGGAAAAGTATACCTCATCAAAAGATGGACCTAAATCTTTTAAGTCTTTTTTATACTTACACGCTTGTGTGCCCTTTGTTCAGTTACAAAGTAAAATGTATAAATTCGCAATTACAACGTGATTTTTTTTTATTTTAACAAAAAATTTAGAGACAAAGTTATAAAAACGTAAAAAAAAAAATTGACTTCACAAAATAAACGGTACTTTGATCGTCTGTTAAAATACACGTGATCAAAATACTCTTCGTATTAATGAGGCTTGTCTCCAGTTTGTGGAGGCCAAACAAATTTACGTAGAACTTCCGCATGCTCCAACCACTTTTACCAGTCGTTATCATTACACTTAAAATATATCTTGTGCATAGAACTGCATTTAGATGGCTTAAAAAACAAAATTCCGAAGACAAGTTTTTATAGTGTATTACCTAATTAACGTTAGAGTATAATAAATATAATTTTTTTTTTTAAAATGGGAAACAAAAAACTTGGATTTGGAAATGACAAATACCTGAAAAACCCAGATGTAATTGAGTGAAAGGGGACTGGGGGGAAAACCAGGTCAATGGCAAATTTTTTTGTAGAATCTTCCACGTTGCAGAGGAGACTCTCTCTCTAACCTTCGTGGAAGGACGCGAGTAAAAGCTTGGTTCATACTCTGAAGTTCATGGAACCTTTGTGTCAATGGACCTGATCGCGATAAATATTCATGAGATATTTTGGGAAAGTGTGTTATGACTTAATTCCAAAGAAAAAATTTTTCATGGATATTTTCCTATTGTGTGATCTTGTGACTTAATAAATCATTGTACGAATGGGTATTTATTTCACATGCAAGTATTTATTTTAAATATAGGGAAAGAAAGGAGGAGGAAAAAGTGGTTTAAAGTAGTACTCGACGACTTCATACAGCCTTATGTTGAGGCCGTTTAGCGAGGGTTAAGACTTTTTTAAAATTCGGAGTTGGTATGGAATGTGTATTAAAAAAGAGCCTTGTCGATCGATGTCCCAAATCCAAATTGAATGTAGCCTATAGTCGTTCATTAAATGCTTGGTTTGATAGCACATTTAAAGGCCATTTGCATAGCTCTTGATAAACAGAATTTTTGCTTACGTACCTGTGTAGGAAAGTTTGATATTCGTAAACATTCAGACATGTCTGGATTGTAAACTGATTGATTTATAAGTAATGCAAATCCGTTTGAAATTGAAACTATTATCTTTTGTTAATAATAACACTTATACAATTGAATAACTGTTGAAATAAGTTATAAATAGACTTATGATGAAATGTGATGTTCAGTGGTGAGTCTTAGGTATAAGGTTAGAAATATGCTTTTAAATTTTAAACATGTTGGGTGCCATTCTTCTAGTGTTATGCATACAAATGTTAATCATGGTTGGTAAGTTTTTTTATTTATTTAAAAAACAGACCAAAAATTGGGAAAATTGGGAAAATTGGGAATCCTCTGGCTGAAATCTCGCAAGATTTTGCGAGGATTCCGAGATTTAGCGAGATCGGAATCTGTTGAATCTTAAAGAATTCAGGAATCCCGTACACATTTTTTACCCATGTCGTACCCACCCGCCAAAAATACTTAAATTATTCACAAAATAAAATTTTTTGCCATATACTGGATCAAATTCTATAGTTTATCACAAACTGCTCCATGTTAGGTTCAACACATACAATCAATGGGCCTCTTGGACTCTGCAAATAATTAAAAATTTGTATGCGTGTGAAAAATTCAAGTGCCATAAATGTTCAGAGCTAGTGGTTTATCTTGTGGTAATTATCTTAACCTTTCCTCCTGCTGTTGCTTAACCGTCCAGGTATGCGGATTTTGGGGATTCCCAACTTGTTAACGCTAAATATAGAAAGAAGAGACGAAAAAAATTAATGCAGCACGCAACCCGAGTTCAGAGTGATAATTTTGAAGAAATTGCCACACTGGTACAGTAATCTAGTAATTATACTGCTTACCGTAATTAATGTTCGTGAGGCGGTTACTTTATAACATTTTATAACTTAGAAAAAAAACCTATAAACCGAATAAAATTGGACAGTGTAAAGCTGTTTATTATAGGAAGTGCCAAAGGGTAAAAATTGATACAAAGCCAATGGCGAAACCAAGGTTTAGGTGTGATGTGTGATTCATGTCATTTGCATTGCCTTTAACATCTTAAAGGACAGTTTTATTTCGAGGTGGGAGAACAAAGAAACGTTCTATTTCTCCACTTTCTTATGAGAGTTCCTTTGAGAGCATTTGCTTAAATTGTGAATAAAATTAGATCGAAACTTGACTTAGTTTAGTTGGATAGAGTAGTGAGTTAATTTAAATCATGGTTCCTAAAAGTGAAGGTAATCAGGTTATATTAGTGAAAGTATCAAATCAAATTACCTCGAAAAAATTATAGGCATTTGTTTTTAACTCAATATGAACTTGTTGGCCAATGCCGGTTTTTAATCAGAGCAGTATTGGTAACAAAATGGAATGCCAATGTGCAAACGTCTTCGATTCTGGTCCATTGCGTTTCTAGAGCAAGAGCGAATTTTGTCTTTCTTCAAGGAAAAGTTTGTGCTGCAAAAAAACAAAAAAATATGTTTTTTAAGAGGCTTTGTTTACAACAGGTTTTATTTTTTTTGCAATAATGTTTCGTTGTTTACGTTTCGTGCTTATTTTTTGTTGAAGTGATCTGTCAAGCGGACAGAAGGACTTTATGTCGGTTAGCATATACTCATATTTATCAGAACAGGCAAGTGAAATGGAAAAATGTTTGATTTGTTGATGGAGACTTTGTGAGTTTGAACAAAATCAACTTGGAATGGGGTCAACCACGTAATCCATTAAACGAAAGGGAACTTAGCCGTTGTGGGTCATTTAACTCTTGTGTAGCTGCAATTTTATTTGCGTGAATGAGGCCAGGTGTCTCTTCAAAAGTATTTTCTTTTTTCGACAGCGTTTTAAATAAGACTTGACACATCTCTTGTGACAACACTGCAATTTACAGACAAAAACAACCTCGAATGTCAAAATGAAAGCCTACTTAACGGTGAAAGATATTGCTTAATACATGTTGTAAGAATGCAAGGTGTGCCAGAGAAAAAAAGCTATGTGGGGCAAACTCCGGGTCTAGACTCTCTGTGTCCTACTTTTCATCCCCCACACACACCCTGAGAAGAAAAAAGTTTAATAACTATAATGTTGCGTAATTTTAAGCGAGTATTTCTCGTTTACATGCACTGAGTTCCAATATATATATGTAATATATTTTTTTCCTTTTTTAAAATTAATTTATAATTATGTCTAATTGATTACAATAAAATTTGGACAAATAAAATAGGAATTAACTAAAAAATTCAAGGTAGCAAAGCTGTAGTCAACAAACACTTGATGTCTATAATTTTCTATAATCTTATTATGAAAATCTGACGTAAACCTTGTCGTTTTTAAAGAAAATAGTCATGTATTATGAATAGATATGCAAGTTTTTCATTTACCGTGTTGAGCAAACCGTAAAATTATTGTTTTACCGTTAGAACTAAAAAATTAATAATAAATTTACACGTCACTCGCAGATGGGTTGCGCTGTAAGATTATACGATAACTATTATCTAGCCTTGCTATAAAATAATTCATTTTATTGCGGTATGAGGGCATTCAGTTAGATGATGTATGCCTTTGGAAAATTCTTATTTGACCTTCCTTTCATAGCTCACAGCCACATATGTCATTCTTTTGTTATATGTATAAAAATTGATGTTGGCATTCCAAATTTACGAAGAGAATTTGAAGGTTGTATAGACAAGGTTAAGCGATGAAATAATGTTTCTGGTTACTTCATAGTAGCACCGTAGGTGGGTGGTGTTGCCTATTGTACCTACGCAAAGTAAGGTCATAAACAAAATCGTGTCTGGTTGGTTTTAAAAAAATTTCAATCAACGTTTTATTTTAACGGAAGTGAAATTTTTATGACCCATTTGGTAATTTTCACGAAAGTTATGATAGACCAATTAAAGCTTAACCTAAATTACAAGAGCTGTAAATATTTTGGTAAGGTTTCAGCACTAAAGAATGGACTTTCAATTGAAAAGTAGAAAATTTTTATTTTTATTTTTTTCTTTCATAAAAACGAGTAACTCATTGTGCAATGTAAATTTTACAATTATGGTACTTTTATTATATACCGTATCGTATAACCTTATTTTTAACAATATAATTTCACTTTTACTTAACATTTTGCTTTGTTTTATTGCAGATTCTACGTCTCACTACACCATCATCGAGAAACAAAGATACGACGGATGGTATAATAACCTTGGTCATCCATCATGGGGTTCAATATGTAAGTAACGCATAAATTACAAATATGGTTACTGCAACAACTATATTACTTGATTAATAGGTTTGACCTCAAGCTCTTAACCTTAATTCATAAATTGTAAAACATTCGTTTATCAAATGAATGGTACCTAGTGAAGTTATGTCCAAGATAATACTACTTGTGGGTTTGTTACGTAATATTTTTAATTGACACGAGCTAAGCAAGTGATGAAAACTAGAACGCCAGGTGATTGAAGTGATGATAATTGTTCTAATTATAGTCTTTAATAGTTACATCTAAATTCAAATTGCGTAGTAGTGCGTGTGCTCTGATTTATGATTGCTTGGAGCATCTGGAAATTTTGAAGAAGAAAAAAATTAAAGAGACTGATGAAATTTGATATAATCCACTTGGGAATTAACTCATTCTATAAAACAATAATGTCATCCATTTATATTGTTGGTACAATTTTTTTTTTTTTTGCAATAGATGAAAATCTTGCGAAATTTATCTGTTTCCACATTATTATTATTATTAACATTTTTAAATTAAAAGAATGGACTTGCTTGAATTCAGCTTCCACGTGTTTACAACTCATTTCAGTCAAATTGGGGATCACCAGGCCGTAGATTATCCTGGCACGACTTATCAGTCTGCCATAAAACATTTAACAAGTTTTCTTAATCAGGTAAAGGGAAGTCGTGAATTAACTCATAAAATTTTTAATTAATTTAAATGGGGTCACGCGTCATGTTGTGTACATGGTTGCGGAAATTTAAAAAAATAAAAATTGAATTCAAACCAATTTTTATAAGAAAACTTTGATTAAGTGATCAATGAACTCAGATAATTTGCTCGAACCCTGCAATGCGATGTAATCTTGTACACAATTACTCCTTTAATTAAAAAAGAACTGTCAATCCCATTATTTCTATGTGGTTAGTCAAGTAAAAGAGGTGCAGTTTCAAGTTTTTAAAAAATTTTTTTTTTTGTGTTTTATGTTCTGATTTTCAATCAACTAGTAAGCACTATTTTAATATTCTAATTTCATTTTACAGATAGTCATCTAACAAGAAAAGTTCCACCTTCATATGCTGATGGTGTTTACATGTTAGCAGGTCAAAATAGACCGAGTGCTAGAGTGATTAGTGATGCTATTATGAGCGGGTCAGATGGAATTGCCTCCTCCAAAAATAAGACTGTGTTAATGGCATTTTTTGGTATGAAAATTACGATTGAAATTTATGTATCGAATACTGCCTTTTTATTTCTTCTAAAATTAATTTAATATTAAATTCAATGATCGCAAATAAGTCAACATTGTCATCTACAGGCCAGTTGGTGTCCTCGGAAATACTCATGGCAAGTGAAACTGGATGTCCATTAGAACTGCACAAAATTGAAATAGCAAAATGTGATCATATGTATGATGAAGAATGCCAAGGTGATCGATACATGCCTTTCCTCAGAGCTGAATACGACAGCAGAACTGGTCAATCGCCCAACAGTCCTCGTGAACAGGTATTCAATGACTATAGTATGATAAATAAAGGTTATTAGTGTTATAAATTTGCGGATTGTAGATTCCAATAATGACTTAATTGATAATTGCACAATAAATTGTGAAAAAGTATTCAAAACTCGTTTTTTGAATATTGCTTCTGAAGATTTAGCTGGATTAACTTTCTTTGGATTTCCATAAAACATTATGATTATCCGTACATAATATATAAACAATTTTTTGCTTCAATTATAAGTTTTATTTTTTATACGGACCTTGAATCTTTGGCCGATTGCCCGAATTAAATTGGAGGCCAACTACTAAACTGCTATATTTACATTTTTTATTACTCCTAAGTTAACTGTAAAATACAAGCGTTATTCTTCTCATAAGAAATAGTTATTTAGTAGCATTGTGATGTTTAAATACTGTTCAAAATTTTTTTTTATCAACTACATCCTTCATATTTTTTTTATCTTTTCAATTAAAATTACACGCTGTGTCAACAGTCAAACAATTGTTTTTTTCTTCTTTTTTGTACGAACATTGCGTTATACGTTCCCTTGACTCTGAAAGTGTTATTACAGCACGTGTCTAATGATTCATGCTTCTGTGCCTATTGTATATTTTTCAAACTTATCAGAAACATGAAAAGCAGTTAACCATGATCAAAGGAAAGTCATGGCCACTTTTGTATCAATCGAGACACATGCAGAATAAAAACAATTAGCTTAATTATACATTCCCACGCAGACATATTTTGTTTTGAAAATCTCACGACAACCTCGGTACTTTAAAGGTGTGACATAACCATTTCCTGATACACATTCGCAGCTTGTGCTGAGTTTGTTAAGCTTTTCCAAAAAGATATTCTAATTAAAGTGGAACAAATAAGTTTAAATGCTTTTTAATTGAAATTAGTTCAAGGTTGTTTTTTTTTTCATTTTAAAGATGTTGTTTCAAGAGCGAGTTGGCGAATTTTTTGTATTAAAACTCGGAATTAATTTCATTCTAAATTTATTTCAGATAAATTCTATGACTAGTTGGATTGATGGTAGTTTTGTATACAGCACAAGTGAAGCATGGGTCAATGCAATGAGGTCCTTCGAAAATGGCAAGTTTCGAGTGGATGAAGATCATTCTGAGCGCAATCATCCACCAAGGAACAAGTTGCGGGTGCCTTTGGTTAATGCTCCCACACCTCATTTACACCGCTCAAGGAGTCCTGAAAAAATACTCAGTAAGTTGGTATTGCATAAGTTTGGGAACACAAGTGATTTGTCATAGTTGCATTGACTTGTATATCCTGGACTCAACCTACTTTGTTGCTGGGAAAATTAATTGGTGGCCAACAATTGGAAATGTTGCAATCACTCATATTTTGTGTCAACTTTTAATTAAACAAAATTTTTTATTGTTAAATGTTTTTCAGTTTGCCTTCAAATGTACTTTTATGCAATTCATTTACTGTTCAAGCGTTGTGTGGATTAAGTATTAACCTTGTTAATATCCCTGAGAGGCACCTTTCATTAATGGCTCTGTGGTGGTGCAGGTAGGCTGTTGTAGCCTTCATCAATCTAAATCTTTTTTCCTGCATTTGAATGAGTGCAATGGGTGATAAATTCCAAAGTAAAATAAAACATTTGAACTGTTTGTGTGGTAAGGCACAAAAAAACATAATTAGCAACACAAAAACTGTCCTTGATTGGTTTTCTCATGTTATTCATAGCCTTGAAATTCATCTGTTGATCCAGAGTTTCCAAATTGATGCTTAAGAGTATTAATCTAGTTCATTAAATCATTTATCCTTGGTTTAGTGTTTACGCAAGAATTTTTAGATTACACTCTTTTATTAAACATGATCACACAAATGCTCAAATTTGATTGTGGGTTGGCAGTGAATTGCAGTGAAGCACCGATTATAACCACGAAGCAGTAAAATAAATTAATTTTTTTTTTAAAATTACATTTACTTTTATTTATATTTTTTGCATGCTTTTTGTAACTTGTTTGGCGTGACAAGTCCGTTATCGACAACGGGTTTTTCGTTTTAGTGATGATTTGATACTCTCTGGAATCTTGATTTTAAATTTCAGGTTGTTTTTTTTAAATACTCGTGAAGTTATAACTTTGTGTTATTTTTATTTTCCAGTGCTTGGCGATCCAAGAATAAACCAAAATCCAGCAATTTTAGCTTTGGGAATTGTTTTTTTTCGCTATCACAATTTTATAGCTGAAAAAATGCAACGAGAACATCCTGATTGGAGCGATGAAGATTTGTTTCAAAAAACCAGAAGATGGGTTATAGCATCATTACAGGTAATCACTTGGCGCATACGTAAAGTCATCACCTACTGTAAATGTGAAAGTTTAAACACTTTCAATAGCGGTTACGCTCGACCTTATTAACTCATGATGCAGACGTGTGCAACTGCTCGTACTACACTTCTTTGTTAACCACAAAAAATCGCTAATTCCTTTTAAATACAAGTTAATTATTATTTTTAGATTAATAAGCCAATTAAAGATACTGCGTGAAATTTATAATTGTAATTAATTTGAATTACGTCAGATTTTCTTATTTTTCCCCTTCAAAAAAATTATTTTAACAAAGAAATATTTCTTATAAAATCTATTAATCACAATATTGTAATGAAAAATGGAACCATTTCTTGTTTAAACTTAATTAATTAATTAAGATGTCATGATTGAACTTGTTTTCACTTTTAGACTTTCACCATTTAAACTTTCACGCAACTTATTGTGCTATTTACCTGCATTCTTTTATGAAGTGTGCGCAAACAGCACGATTTTATTAAGTGGGTCAATGCTCGCGGTCGACCTGCGCCACTAAGGAAATCTCTTACAGCTCTCGTTTAGCCCCAAGGAATTATTTATGAAAGTAGAAGTAGGACAGTGATGGAAAGTTTTTTTGTGTGTATGTGTTTCATTGCATAATGTGAGCTGCCATCATCGATAATGACTGAGTTGGGTCAACTGAAGATATCAATGTTAGATAATTTTGATTTTTAAAAATCAAATTACAGTTATTTGGGCCAACACTGAGGTTTTTGTTGCACTGTAAAACAAACCAATTTTTAAAAATATATAACTCATCTTTCACCATCAATTTTTTTGTTATTGACATAAAGAATTTACTAATTATATGTATTTTACAGAAAATTATTGTGTACGAATACTTACCAGCTCTTCTGGATGAAATAATGGACCCTTATGCTGGTATCCAATCAGATTCCTTTTTATTTTATTTTATTTTTTTTATATAAATGCATTGTTTTTATAATTAGCTTAAATTTGTAGGTTATAAACCAGATGTTCATCCTGGAATCAGTCATGTATTTCAGTCTGCAGCTTTCAGATTTGGTCACACAATGATTCCACCAGGGCTTTTTATGAGGTTTAGTGACTGAAAAAATATATCTTGATCATTTCAAAATTTTTATTTTTATGTGGTTTTTAGAGATGGTAATTGCAATATTAAAAAAACCAGTTCGGGAAGGGATGCTGTACGGTTATGTTCAACATGGTGGGGTGTGGAAGTATGTTTGCAACGTATTTATCCTTGACATTGCTCAAACGAAGCTTTTCTAATTGCTCTTTTGTAGAATTTCTTTAACGATGTACTAATAGACAGTCTTTTAATGGGCATGTCTTCACAGTTGGCAGAAAACGAAGACAATGTTCTTTGTTCAGATGTCCGAGGCATGTTTTCCAGCTTGTAGAAGTCGATAGACATCGCGAAATAATTCTTTTTTACCCCGACAGATCGTTTATTTGGCCCGATGGAATTCTCTAGACGAGATCTAGGTGCACTGAATATTATGAGAGGTCGTGATAATGGGTTACCCGATTACAATACTGTTCGACGTACTTTTGGTTTGCCACCAATCACCAACTGGACTGAGATAAATCCGCATGCATTCCGAAAGAATCCCGAAGTATAAAATTCTTATTTCACTCCGTACGCATTGAAATTGTTTTTATTAAATGTTTGAAAATAGGTTTTCCATCGCTTGAAAGAGTTATACAAGGATACAGACAACATTGATGTTTATATCGGTGGCATGTTAGAGTCAAATAATGGTCCTGGTCCCTTATTTAAAAAAATAATAAAGGAACAGTTTTTAAGAATCAGAGATGCTGATCGATTTTGGTTTGAAAATAAAGAAAACGAGTAAGATATGATTTTTATATCAATACAGATAGAAATTGTAATCGTTTTGAATTCAGATTGTTCACTGAAGAAGAAATCCGCCAAGTGCATCAAATTCGTTTATACGACATTTTATTAAGTGTAACTAACATATCTGCTGGTCAGATACAAGAAAATCTTTTCGTATGGCATGATGGTAATAGAAATACTTTATTTTATTTTTATTTTAGTTGGTCGTTAATTTTTTAATTCTTATAGGTGATCCATGTCCACAACCGTTTCAAATTAACAGTACCATTTTGGAATCATGTCCGTACGTGAAAGGATTTGATTACTTCAGAGGAAATGAAGTTGTGTACATTTACACTTGTCTATTTATTGCATTCATACCAATAAGTAATTTATAAAAATCACTAGTGATGTGCTGGTAATGGATAATTTACTTATTTCATTTATTCAGTTTGTGCTGGTGTTGGATACGGCGTTGTCAAACTTCAAAATCGACGACGACGAAGAATTAAATTGAAGCAAGAGGAAAATAATAATACCAAAACAGTGGACAAAATGAGAGGTGTTTATTGAATGGAATGGTTTATAATTAGATTTCGAACTTAGGTTAAATGGGGTACTATAATTTTTGCAGTGAAAGAATGGCTTCATCAAAACCATAAACGTTACGGTACTGTTAAATTTGGCCCTGATCAAGCTCTGTATACAGTCAACAGGAAAGGAGAAAAGTTAAGAAAAGTCGATTTTACATCGGTTGAAACAATTGTTTGCGAAGTTACAACGGATCATCTGAATAAACCAGCAGTTCTGGTTCGCGTACCTAAAGATCACGACTTGGTGCTCGAATTCTATTCTGTGCAATCAAGAAAGAAATTCCTTAGTAAATTGGAAACTTTTGTTGCCAATCATAGAAAAACTTTAGAGCAAATTCCATCCCCGAGAGAACAAATGATAGCCAATGCAGAGACCAAAGAGAGACGACAAAAGAGATTGGAACATTTTTTCAGAGAGGCCTATGCATTGGTGAGTCATTTCGATACAGTTGTATATTCGTATATCTAATGTCTTGGAGTTTAGACTTTTGGTTTAAAACCTGGCGAAAAACGAAAGTTTGAAGACGTGACAACGGACGTGATAATGGTAATGCGCACTTCCCTTTCCAAAAAGGAGTTTGCGGAAGCTCTTGGAATGAAATCGGGTTCAGTTTTTGTCAAACAAATGTTCAACTGTGTCGACAAGGATGGCGATGGCAGAATAAGTTTTCAAGAATTTCTTGACACGGTGGTTTTATTTTCTAAAGGTGTGTGGTCTCAATCTTTATTAGCAAGTTAATTATGCTAAAGTGACTGTATGTGCTGCAGGTAAAACTGAAGATAAATTACGAATTATTTTTGATATGTGTGATTATGATGGCAATGGCGTGATAGACAAGAAAGAGTTATCTAATATCATAAGGTAAATATTAATACAGTGTGAATTTAGAGTTTTGCTTGATTAAGTGTCCCTGTATTGTAATATAGGTCATTAGTGGATATTGCAAAGACAAACAGTTTGACTGAACAGCAAGAAACAGGGCTAATTGATGGAATGTTCTCGTCAGCTGGTTTAGAACACAAAGATGTTCTTACGTATGATGACTTTAAACTTATGATGAGAGAATACAAAGGAGATTTTGTCGCAATTGGCTTAGATTGCAAGGGTGCAAAGCAGAACTTTTTGGATACATCAACAAACGTTGCTAGGTTAGTACTGTTGTTGTTGCTTATTAGATGAGCACATTTTATTTTATTTTATTTTTTTTATAGAATGACAAGTTTTTATATTGACACTAAGTTGGAAACCCGTAGAAATTGGTTTCAGTTGAAGTGGGATGAGCTGTCAACGTATTTGGAAGAATATCGGCAACACATTTTCTACCTTTTCATTTTCTACGTTATAACATTCGCTTTGTTTATTGAAAGATTTATACGTGAGATAGCTATTGACGATTAACATTAGGGATGAAGAATAGACTAACTTGATTTTTTTTTATAGACTACACATACATGTCTGAGCATACGGATTTGAGGCACATAATGGGTATGGGAATCGCAATAACTCGTGGTTCAGCAGCTGCGCTCTCGTTTTGTTATTCGCTACTGTTATTAACCATGGCCAGGAATCTGATAACGAAATTACGAGAACTGTCGATACATCAGTACATTCCATTGGATTCCCACGTCCAGTTTCACAAAATTGTAGCCTGTACAGCTTTAGTGTGTACAAGTAAATCAAATTTGAAATTCAGTTTTTAAAAAATAATTATTTTTGTTAATGGAATTTATGTTTCAGTAACGCACGTAATAGGCCATATCGTGAATTTTTATCATGTATCAACACAACCCTTAGAACACTTGAAATGTCTTACAAAAGAATTGCATTTCCCCTCTGATTACAGACCAACGCTTGCCTACTGGTTGTTCCAATCATTAACCGGTAACTTTATTACATTATCTGCTTTTAGCTTTGGTAAAATGAATTAGTGTTTAATACAAATGATTTGCATTATTTAGGAATAACTGGCTTATTATTATGCGCAGTGGTTTGCATAATATTTATTTTTGCTCATCCTCTGATTAGAAGGAAAGCATTTCGATACTTTTGGACTGCACATAGTTTTTATATTCTCCTGTATATCTTGTGCTTGTTGCACGGGTTGCAAAAATTAACAGGGGTCAGTACATATATTTGTAGTAAGAACGGTGTTAAATTGTTGCAAAAAAAATTGATTTATTTGCTTTTCAGACGCCAAGATTTTGGATATTTTTCATTGGACCAGCAATAGTATTTATTCTCGACAAAGTTGTGAGCTTGCGGACAAAATACATGCAACTTGATATTATTGAAACAGAATTATTACCTTCCGGTAATGAAATTAACCTTGTAATAATTGTATCAATTTTTTTAAGTGGTTAATTATTTTCAGATGTGATAAAAGTGAAATTTTATCGCCCACCTAACTTTAAGTATCTGTCAGGACAATGGATTAGACTATCGTGCACTGCTTTCAAGACGCAAGAATATCATTCTTTCACACTCACTTCAGCACCTCATGAAAACTATTTATCAACGCACATCAAAGCCCAGGGTCCATGGACATGGAAACTACGAAATTATTTTGATCCACAGAACCTACCTGAACATCAATTGCTGCCAAAGGTAAAACCTGTTAATCAGTTCAAAGTTCCGTTCACATCGAGTGAGTATACGGTAAATGGCTCTAAGTTTTGGGCTACCCAACCTCTTAGAAAACTGGGAATTCAAATTAGAACAATTAGAAGAAATACAATAATTTACATTTTCTATTTTATAACAAAACTGCAATCAATCACGCTGCTTTAATTGTAAAAAAAAATTCAATGTTTGTTTGTTTATTAACCAATTTCTGATGTATTTAAGAGTAGGTTTCGTCTTCTTGCACAATGAAATGCTGCTGTTATCAATGTTTTGTCCTGTGTCCGTATACGTATGTTTTCGTCTGTTGTGCTGTGCTGTAACTCGTAGGCCAAGATTTATTTTAAAAAGAAATAATCTCTTATATGTTTTAACTATGTGTTATCTGCACACGAAGCAATCGTTGTGTTTTGTATACTTAATCGATTATCTGTTTAGATTCGGCTGGAAGGACCATACGGTGGAGGTAATCAGGATTGGTATAAATTTGAAGTAGCTATAATGGTTGGAGGAGGAATTGGTGTTACTCCGTACGCTTCAATACTGAATGACTTAGTGTTTGGGACGTCGACAAATCGTTACTCAGGCGTAGCGTGTAAAAAGGTATGTTTAGCTACACACTGCCACTTAGAGATGAAGTTAATTTTATTCGTAAAAGGTGTATTTCTTATGGGTGTGCCCATCTCATCGCCATTTTGAATGGTTCATTGATGTCCTAAGAGACGTTGAGAAGAAAGATGTTACCAATGTGCTTGAAATGCACATATTTATTACACAATTTTTTCATAAATTTGATCTCAGGACAACAATGTTGGTATGTTAATGAAATGATCAAGTTTTCTCTTTCTTTTAAGTGTTTTAACACGATGATTTTCGCATTTAGTACATCTGTGAAAATCATTTTCAACGAATTTCAAACAGAAGTATGTTTACTGGTTTGAAAGCTGTCAACCATTTTGGTCGGCCTGACATGTCTTCGTTTTTTAAGTTTGTGCAGAAGCAGCACTCATATGTGAGTAAGGGTTTTAGGTGTTGCTGACAAAATGCTTACAAATATTTCTTTTTAATGAATTGAAAGGTGAGCAAGGTAGGAGTGTTTAGCTGTGGACCTGGTGCACTAACCAAAAGTGTCAATCAAGCTTGTGATCAAGTGAATACCACGAGAAAGCTTCCATATTTTATTCACCATTACGAAAACTTCTAGTTATCTACTGACATTAGTTTAGGACTATTGTATTGAGGCTTGGATAACTTATTACAGTCACCAAATATGTGAAACCTGTAAATTGACTGCTCAAGGAAGTTGGAACGAAATAGTGCCACTGGGTGCACTTATTGCTGACTTCTGGAACTGATCAAAGATGATGATGCTCATTTTTCAGTGATGTTTAAAATGTGCCCATTGAACAATTTTGATACGACTGAACAATAACATACGATAATGATATTTATAATGAACTTTTTACCTATTTTTGTCGTATCTGTTTGTTTTCAAATGTTTTGTCCACGAAATTTTATTTGTATTTTGTGCAGTTTTGTTGTGTGATGATTGTATGTTTATTGATGAATGTCTGTCTGTTTCGACTTTGTAATATATTAATTTACGTTCCTTTTTTAAGTTAGTACTAGATTTTCTTTAATAACTTTTTTTTTTTAAAACTAATTGTTTATTGCATACGTTTTTGTGATTGTCAAACATAAGTGTTGGTTTAAGAACTATTAGGTTCCTCAAATTGAAATATACACATGCAAAAGCAAAGTAACAAATTGGTCAATTATTTAATGTAAACATTAAATCTGTGTGCAATTGACGCAGGTTTAAAATCAACAAGCCAAAAAGTGAGAACTTCTCCACACAGCACACTGTCCACAAGAATGTTCTGTGCAGCAATTAGTAACCAAAACAAGGCAAAAACAAGTCAGGTATATGGTATATTTTAATTGTTTTAAATATCAATTTTACTTAAAACACTCAATAACGAATTCGGAACTGTTTCCATAGATACAGAAAGGGTGTGGTTT
The DNA here is from genome assembly GCA_034701245.1 of Strigamia transsilvanica. Taxonomy (NCBI): domain Eukaryota; kingdom Metazoa; phylum Arthropoda; class Chilopoda; order Geophilomorpha; family Linotaeniidae; genus Strigamia; species Strigamia transsilvanica. The sequence goes on along the minus strand of JAQIXU010000376.1, from coordinate 8,255 downwards.
AGTCACACCCCCTATTAACACATTTAAACATTTTGGTTTTTTTTACAATTATCATTTCGTTAGTTCATCATCAAGAACACAACAATCCTCCCCTTAAAAAAAAAGTTGGAACTTATTTTTACTTCATCTATTTTGAGCTCACGTTGGGTGCTCTCTCGTTCAGTCACTCACTTTTTCAAACCACATCCGGAGTTACACGAGTTTGCATCTTACACCGTCAAAACTCTCTTCATTATGTGTGTCAGAATATGGTATTTAATAATACTTACCACGTGGTTACCGAAGGGTAACAACATAGTTACACGATACTCTGAGTAAGTATACATTTTTACAACACATTTTAAAACTAGAATATTTTTGTCCTGTAGACAGGTCTTATTAATAAAATGTGATGATGACACATCCTGCGCTGCTCGATTCAATGACATAAGTTTTGTTTAAATTGTCGTGCTATTATTAAATCAAATTACTTGTAAATATAAAACGTGTAAAAAAAAGTGTTGATTTGTACTAGGTGTTTTTTTTTTTTTTTTAAGTTGTTGGTTGGTAATATTGTGATTTTACACTCACAAGAAATAAAATAAATGTCAGATGTCAAACTTAAAGTTTAGAAGTTTGAACTTTTCCAATTGAGCTAACCTTGTTATTATGTTAAATTGTATAGAATTGAAACATGGACAACTCACTTTGGTCATCACTTATGGAACTTAAATCAAGCGATTACACTACCACAAGAAATAAAAGATGTAGGCTAAAGAGTTAAAGGTGAATTAACTGCCAAGTTGATTTTTTTTTTGTACTGAGTAGGAATATCAGTCTGCAACGTTTGAAGAAATAAATGGAATCGAATTAGTTAAAGAAATAGCACTAGACATTGAAAAGTTTTTAGATTTAAAAGTTGAGGCCGTTAAGGTATTATAGATGCTGTGATAAATGTCGATTTTATTGTTCTGATGCCATTCTACAATTCCAGAGAATTGCTGATACCGCTGAAAATGCAGCTAAAGGTTACCAATACGACCAAAATATTAAGCCAAAAGAGTCAAAAGAGGAATGGAAGCATGAGAGATACCCTAGTGCTAAATATCTGAACGAATCAATTTGGCCTTTAGAGGAAAATGACCATTTTAAGGTTCCAGTTAGTCTGGATTTTAGTACTATTCACGTACAAACAAATGTTAATGATGAAGGTAATGTAAATGTGTTATATTAGAACAAAATAGCTATTGTTTATATTGCAAAGATCCTATCGTATTGAATGGCATTGAAGCAACTAAAGTTCTCGACGCAGTGTTTCGTGATAATTATAAACACGATCCTAACCTTTATTGGCAATACTTTGGAGGTGCTGAAGGCTACCTACGTAATTACCCGGGTAGGCTGCATTGAGAGTAAGCAAAACAAATACACACGAGTCAAACTTTTTTTTTTGTATTAGGAGTTAAATGGCCAACTCCCTACACAACACAAGCAGAAGATGAACATCCGGCAGATACATACGACAATTGCATGCGACTTTGGTTAGTTTGATATAAATGCAACTATTAGAATCAAAAGTGCTGTACAGAATAGAAGTGATGTAAAAGTCATGTCATTTTCTCAGGTATATTGAAGCAGCAACATCTCCAAAGGATATTATTATTCTTCTTGATATAAGTGGGAGTATGCATGGTCTTAGATATGCAATTGCTAAATACGTCGTTGGCAACATTTTGGATTCTCTTACACAAAATGATTTTGTTGGAGTTTTTAAAGTATGCTAGCTTAGCAAGAGAGACTTTTTGCTACTTTATTTTTATTCTTGGTGAAGTTTTCTAGCGATGTAGAAAATGTAGTGCCCTGTTTTAACAGAAGTCTTGTTCCTGCGTATGGTGAAAACGTACAAGTGAGTTACTGGTAGTCATCTCAATTTTCAATTTTTGACCAATTGCATTTTTAATTTTTATTCAAGTTGATTAAGGAAAGTGTTGAAGGCATAGACATGATAAACAAGACTAATTTTTCTTTGGCATTGTCATTTTCATTTGAACTATTGCAAGAAGTAAGTTTAACAGGAAACCTTTAAGTTCCGAGTGAAACCAAATTTTTAAATTTGCATTTACTTTATTACCATGTCTCTTTAAAGGAGTGTAGTAAATGAGTGCAGAATAAAATCAAGAATTTGGTTTTAAATGTAGGAGAAATGTTGGCTTATGGAAGACTTTTGCTAGTATAATTTTAGTGGCAGAGCAAGTCAATGCAATCAGGCTATAATGATAGTAGGTGATGGAGCTGAAGAAAAAAGTGAAGATGTTTTTCAAAAATACGATCCTGATCATCGGGTATATTTGTGGCAGTTATTTGCTAAACCGTGTGTTATTGAGGAGTACATAACCACATAATCTGTTTCAGATTCGACTTTTTACTTACTTAATTGGCCGAGAAGTGACTGAGTATGAGGAAATGATGTGGATGGCGTGCAATCAAAGAGGTAAATAATTATTGCAGTTTACAAAGTGAATAAATTACTCATTAGTCATTACGTGTCATTAATTCTAGGGCTTCATTCGCATATTTTTGGTCTTTCGCAAGTACCGGTTGAGGTGAAGGCAAGTTAAAAGCATCACAATTGAATTAAAAACGTAAATAACTTCACACATTTGTTTATAATTTTTAGAAATACATTCCAGTTATGGCACAGCCTTTAGCTTATCAACGGGTGCATCCTGTCATATGGACTACGCTGTACGCCGATGTAACTGTAAGGGCACCAACAAACCATTTTTTTAAAAAGTCTATTTTTTTATTTAACTGAATTTTGGTTACAGAATAAAAGGGAAATGTACGAACAGGAAGACATGGATGTAAAGTTCTAACATGAAAATTATAAATAACAAAGTATGATTTTTGTTTTTAAATTTTAGAAATGTGAGTTGCTCACAACTGTTGCCGTGCCTGCATATAATCAGAGTATTGTGGTGAGTTAAGTTGTCAATAAAAATCAATAAATTCATTTAAAAATGATAAACCAGTTTAAATGACTTTACGAATGTGCCTACTGTGTTATATAAAAATGAGTTATATCTTAGGAAGTTTCAACGACTGAAGGCAATATAACAACAATTGAAAAGGTCAATTTAGCATCACTTGCTTTTGTTGTTGTTGCTGAAATGTAGTAGTAATAGTGTACAATTACAGATACAAAAAGATGAACTGTTGGGAGTTGCTGGAGTAGATGTACCAATAAAGGATATTCGAAAATTGATACCTATCCATAAAGTAAAAAGTTATACTTAAAGGTTACAGGAAATGATATTTGAAAATTGATAATAGTTTATTTATTTCAATATTTTGGCTTAATATTGAAATAAACCTTTTATCAATTTTCAAAAATCATTTCCTGTAGCCTTTAACAATATTTAATTTGTTATTTCATTTTTATTTCCAAGCTGGGAGTAAACGGATATCCGTTTATCCTTAATAATCATGGGAATTTACTTATTCATCCGTATTTACAACCCTTTGTAAGATTTTTTTATCAGTATAAAATATATTTTAGTTTCTTATAAAAATGTAAATTTGGAAATTTTCTAGTACAAGCAATTGCTTAACAGTTTTCAGCTTATTGCTGGTATTGAAACTGTGCCTTTAGTAAGTGCTGTATTCTCTTACTTGTTAGCAAAGGAAGCAACAATCTCCCATTGGTTACTAAGCTCGAAATTCTGAAATTCTTAATTTTCTCGAGAGGTGACTTCAGCCAAGGTGAGTTTGTTGCTTCGTTTGTACACAGCTTTAGTTGACTTTAAACTATCTTCTGTTTATTTATTGACTTATATTTGTTTAGTACAATAAATTGCTCAAAGTTGGTTATGGACATATGGATCTCATTGATGTTGAATTTGGACTTAACGATGAAGATCCTTGGGTAATTATTTTTGAAGCATTAAATTAATAATGATATTTTCATTAATTATTTATAAAATTAGACACGAGACCCTGATTTATTAGAGGTATACTTTTTAATTCTCAAATTCATATCTGAACATCCAGAAACAATTTAACAACTTGGACATAATTTTGCCCAATAGATAAGATCAAAGATGATTCAAAGACAAACAGATTCACATTCTGCGACTGTCAAAGTTAGCTTTGACCAACAGGTAGAAGCGTCCGTTTTGTTGCATTTTTAAACATTTTGTAATGATTAACCAAGATTTCTTTTTCCTAGAAACGTGTAACTATTCGAGAAAACTCTTATTTTTTCACACCAATTGCCCTGACTCCGTTTTCGTTAGCAATTGTTTTTCCTTATGGCAACGTCCGTATTAAGCCAAGCGACGAAAATATACTTAATAATTTGCCTACAGTAATATCATCGCTGGAAAATGATGATAAATGGTCGGTTCACCCCGATTGGTGAGCTATTTTTGTTTTTCATTTAACTAACCCGTTTATCTAACCCCCATATTTACATATTAAGGGTATACTGTGAAGACAGACCTTCAAGGTCATTTAATGCAACACCTGAACAATATTTGCTTAAATTTCTGAAGTACATTGATGAGCATAAATCTGACGGTAAAATTAAAATTTGCTAAGGTACTGAAATTTGAAGAGTGGGGAGAAAATTAATCAGAAATCTGCCGTGATTAATTAAATTCCATTTTCTGCCTGAATGAATATGAGGGAAACTTTTGCACAAATTGTGCAGAAAGGCACCACACGTACAAATAAAAACTTCTCACATTTCTTGAGTGTTAGTCTAGTTGGATAATTAATTATAATACTTTTATAGAGCCACGCAAGGACGATAAATCTAATGCAACTTTTTACTGTGAGTAATACCATAATATTAATTATTAATCATAATTATTTTTGTACAAACAAAGTTTTCTGTCAGGTGATGTCGATTTGATGGTAAATTTGATCTTTGATGTGTCAGCAACAGCTCCATTTGCATCAATTAAATTAAAGGACAATAAAGAGTATACAAAAGTTATTAAATATATTTATAATGTTTCAAGTTTTTAAATTTAATTACAGGTTACAAAATGCCCGTGAACTGGGACTAAAAAACCTATTCATAGCTACTCACAGTGGACTTACGCGATGGATTGATCTGGAAGACCATGAGTTTCCATACGCGTTAGTTTTTTTTTGTATTTTTACGTTTACTTGAGACAGTTGTTTGCATTTAGTGAAACATTTCAGGTATATAAATAACCGTGCTGTTGACGAATTGTGGTACAGGCGTGCAGTCGATTACAATTTAGAAGACAAAGACGCATTTGTGTTTTCAGTGCCTTTAACTGCGGATAATTACAGTGATACATTCGTCACTGCAAGTCATGCAATTTTTTTACAAGATGAAGCGAACGTATTACCTGCTGCAGTGGTTGGGTTGCGTTTCGGCCATTCATTGTTTACTGATCTTGTTTTCAACTCAACACATGGTTTTGATGTAAATTTAAATAAACATTTTCTTTCTGGATCAAAAATATCATTAATTTAAATATTTATTTCTTTAGTGTGGGGATCAGCAATGTGATAAACCGTGCAGTAGTTTGGTAATGAATGTTGTTTTGTGTTGGGATTATTAATTTTTTATTTTGCTCTATGAGTAGGATATCAGTTGTTATATTCTCGACGATAATGGTTATATTATAGTATCAGAAAATACCAAAGATGTGAGTTTATAAGCTAATTTATTAGCCACGATTTAATTGACACACTTTCAGACTGGGCTCTTTTTTGGCAATGTAGAAGGTGAAATCATGAGGCTATTAATTAGCGAAGGAATTTACGAAGGGTAAACATTAAATGAGCACATTTTCCGTGTAATAATAATTTCTCTTTAAGTGGAATGATGTACGATCATCAAGGAACCTGTGGAGTACCGGGCAAACGCAATTCTGCAAGTTTCTTCACTTCGGTAACAAAAGAACAAACCAAAAAAATGTAAAAAAAAAAGTTGACTGCATCTAATCCTTGACAGCCATTTTACCACATTGCAGCAGCAAGCGCTTGGTTACTGAAGAAAGTGGCATTGTTTGTAGAAAAATAAATTTCTAGATCAGATTTACAGCAATGTGTTTAATGTAATATTTTAATTTTAGATTATGGGTTCATTATAACATGTACACGTTGTGGGATATAAGTTGGTTATCTTCATTGGCTGATGGTGAGCCTCATCATGCTGAACAAAAAATAGATGAGGATATGTCGGATCCCTGCTCTTTAATCTTTAAGTTGTACGTCTTGAATGCGTCTGCTTTGGAAGTGAAACCGCTCACTTTAAATGTTACCAATTGCATTCTCACAGGATGTGATAAGTGAGCAAATGAGTTATGATTAATTTCAAAAAGTGGTAGTGATTTTTTTTTCTTCTTCTTTATTTCACCAGGCATTTAATGATACAAAAAATCCCATTTACCAATTTGGTTATGGTAGCTACAGATTCAAATTGCGAGTGTACTGGAGCTCAGTTTGATGACACTGATCCAACTGAAATATTTTTCGAAAAGTTTAATTTGACGCAATGTGACTTGCTGAAATTAGAACTGCCCGTACAATCGGAAACACGCTGTTACAATCATCATGCTAAAGTATGTACCACTAGACGCTACACATATTTCTTTAATCATTTAATTTCGATTCATTTCTATTAGGAAGCGAAGATTATGGATTGTGGAAGTGGGTGTAATTTACAAGCAAAATTTGGATTGGTACTGATTACTGTAATGACTCTTCTTACATGAGAAGAATTACTAATGTTAGTACTTAATTTATGTCAAAACCATTGCTACCATCTAGAATAAATGTGTTTTGTTGATTTTTTTTATTCCTGTCGTCCGTGCCTTTGACCATGGAGTTGTGTAACTCTTTGTGCTTTTAATAATGAGACGTGTAGGAATGGGAATAATTAGATAAATGCAAGTTGTGCACCAGAATTTCGGTTTTTCCTTCAAACTAGGATCACATGGACGAAGGTTAACCGTATGATAAGAAAACCCTGGTACAATAGTAAAGGGTTGGCTTCATTCCGATACAACGGCTTGTCACGGAGTGAAGCCAACCCATTAATCCCCTTTCCAGGTTTTCCCATCACAACTGTCCTGGCTCTGCCCATTCAGCACCGGCACGCAAAGTTGTGCGAATTCAGGACATACGTTTGGACTAGTATGCAAATTAAAAAATGTAGGTAAAGAGTGGCAAATCAAACAGTGTGAAAAAATTGTAGAACGAAGCAAAATATACTCTATACAAAAAAATGGCGAAGTAATTGTTCGCATATATCACATCGAACAGATTTTTTTGCCTTGTATAAATGAACAGGATTTCCTTAAGCGAGAAGAAAGTACCAACATAATGTATTTTACAAAAGCCACGAAAATTTGTATCCATGACATATCACTTGTACACAGGATGTAACATCAGCAAAGTCAATGTGCAGAACCAATGAATACTATGTCCTTGGTCTGTTTCAATGCAGTGTGTTTTTTCTCCCTGCTTTTTGATGACGATTACGACAATGTTTTGTAAATGCATCCAAATACGAAAGTATAAAATCCAGGTGATCTAATAGAAAGGACTTTATACGTAAATTGACTAGTTTCAACAAGCCCGTCAAAACAACAACTCCAAAATGAAATTTACCTCGATTCTTTCAGTACTCCTGCTCGGTGCTATGCTGACTGTCTGTTTTGCTGCAGAACCTGTAGTATGTATAAAATGCATTGCAAGTTTTGATTGTGATTGTAAAGTAGATATCTTAATTTGCAGTGCTTCGATATGAAAGCTTTTGCTGCGCATGTAAGATCCAATATACCTCGAGCAAAATAATACTCTTTTTTTATAAACCTTTTTTATGCAGGGAGCAAAATGCAAGGCCGAAGTAGATGCAGCAGCAGCCGCTGATGTAAATTGATTTTAATTTACTGAACTATTTAATAACAATTATTTCACTTACAGAAGGTAACGGCTGGATTGGTGTGTTGCCTTAGAGCGATAGGCGCTGTAAGTTTTTGCATGCATTGTGGTAAAAAAAAAAAAACAGTACATGTGTTAACAATTATTTTAGATCGATGGTGATAAGGTGATATATGAAAAATTGCGAGAGGGAGCAGCTGCATCAGCACTTCCAGGAGTAAGTAAAAAAAAAAACGATAATTAACATGAATACACTAATATCTTTTACATTTTTTTGGCAAGTTTATAACGTTGTAAACCTCTTTGTTTAGAAAGCTGCAATTGTTACCGCTGGTTACGATGCGTGC
>JAQIXU010000375.1:0-37765 GCA_034701245.1 Strigamia transsilvanica | reverse complement strand
TTTTTTGTTTGTTTGTTTCCAATTTTTTTTTTTTTTTTTTTTTTTTTTTTTAAATTATTATTTATTTATTTACATAAAAAAGATAAACATTAAAAAAAATATTTTGTCTGAAATTTTTTTTTTTTTTCGTTAAGAAAAAAAAAAAAAAAAAAGGAAAAATTAAAAATAAATAAAAAACAATGAAAGGTGACATCATCAACTCAGTTTTTCCTTCTTAAATGACAAATATCTTTCATTTGACAATTTAAAAAATTAAAATCAACTACTTAATTTTTTATTATAAATAATGAGAAAAACAAAAATTAAATTTAAAAAAAAAAACAAAAAAAAACAAAAAATTTTTCTAGTAATAAAAACTATTGGAAAAAACACTCCTCGACAAATGCAAAATAATCTTATAAATTTATGTACAATTTCTCAATCCATCCTTAACCAGGCATGGAAAAATAACGAACATACCAAATATCATTAATAATATTTTTTACAAGTTGATTTTTTATTTTATTTTATTTATTTATTTTCAAACGGGACTCACAGCTCCATGAATTTAATCACGTGGCAGCTCTTCATTCTATTGGTCATTGTATAAAAATATGATTTAAATATCTTTGTAAATTTTTTTTTTTTTTAAATCCAGAAATCGCATCAAGAATCACCAAACAAAAAACAAAAAAAAAAAAAAAAAAAAACCCAAAAAACAAAAAAATAATTTAAAAAACCTAAAAATTTATCACTCGATAAATTCTTGATCGATTTCGTAGAAAAAGATTCGAACGACCTTCACATCTCGCCAAAGATTCATTTTATAAATACATTTTATCAACGCTGCTCGCTACTTTTACAAAATACATGGCTGCATGAAAAAAACTGTACGAGAGTCCACAACTGACAACACAGAAATGCCAAAAACATCCTCACAAGAAAGTGTAAATCGTCAGACATCAAACTTGTTTATTAGCATTTAAAAATATATTCTATTCTTATATTAACTCTACTTTTTCTTTAAGTAGTAATAATTTGATAAATACCTTTTTTCAATATTCAATAAATTTCTCAATATCTCTCACAAGAGTTTTTCATATTTTTTTTTTTCCTTTTTCTTTTTTTTCCTCTTGTGACAAAAAAAAAGAAAATCATTTGATTGTTTTTGTATTTTTCTTGTATTTTTCTACGGTTTTTAGTTTTACAATACTGTATAAGACGAAGACGGGAGAAATACGACGCAGCAGCGGAGTAAACAACTATCAAAGCCTTATTTTTAAATAGCGAATTGTAAATGATATCGTTTTATTCTGGTGATAGATTTTCCGTCCCAGGTGTCTGGGAGGGGCCGGGGGGGCGGGCGGGGGGCGGGAAATCAACGATAAGATTAAGAAAAAGGAGGGAAAAGAATATGGAAGATCCTGTTGCTCGTACCAAGCGCGACTTGAAACGACATTCCGATAAAAATGATCGGACGCAATCGCGGCACGAATGCCGCACCGCTCACTCACTCGCTCGTCCCAAAATAGCACAAAACGTTTGAAGAACTGTACAAGAAAACATAATGTAGTCGAAAAGAAAACAAAAACGAATTTGTCACGTCCTTAAAATCGACCACGAGCACGTTCATTCTAAGTCTCACGTGTTCTTAATCTTGTGCAAACCGCCGCGTACGTAGCGCACCAGTTCGACGAGGCTGCTGGACAGAGTGAGAGGACTGCAAGTGCAACTGTGATCGAGCTCCGTAAAAAAATCTGAAAAGATACAATTGGAAAATCAATTAAAATTCGATTGGGTTTTTGGTTTTGATCGACCAAAATCGGCACAAATCGATTTTTCCCTGATTTTAAACGATCAAAATCGTCATAAATCGATTTTCTCTGCTTTCAAACGATCAAACATCGATCAAATTCGTGTAAATTCGATTAGGTTTTTGGTTTTAATCGACCAAAATCGATTTTCCCTGCTTTTAAACAATCAAAAATCGATTAAATTCGATTAGGTTTTTGGTTTTGATCGACCAAAATCGTCACAAATCGATTTTTCCCTGCTTTTAAAAGATTAAATTCGTTTAAATTTGATTAGGTTTTTGCTTTTAATCGACCAAAATCGGCACAAATTGATTTTTCCCAGCTTTTAAACGATCAAAATAGTCACAAATCGATTTTCCCTGCTTTCAAACGATCAAAAATCGATCAAATCCGTTAAAATTCGATTAGGTTTTTGGTTTTGATCGACCAAAATCGTCATAAATCGATTTTTCCCTGCTTTTAAACGCTCAAAATCGTCAAAAATCGATTTTCCTTCATGTGTTGTTTTTATGTGCTTCAATTACCTTGTAAAAAGGCCCGGCGAATGAGGGCATCTGCTTGCTCCCACAGTTCGTGACACTGAACAAGATAATTAACGTTTGCAATTTGTTTTTGCATATATGTGTGTATGCTAAGTGGAACGCTGACTGAAGGCGGCTGTGGAGGCGGGACGGGATTGGCGATGTTGCCGTTGCGTTGGCCGCCGTTCACAGCCAGTTCACTGCTCGAATAGCCACTGCTCTGCGAGCCCACAGAGCCCACGCTTCCCGCGGGTGAAGGCGTCGGTGACATGGGAGACGGGGTCCCTGTCGTCTTGCTGTTCCAAGTAGCAGACGGTTGGCATGGGGATGACAATTGCTGCGATTTGGTGCTGCAAGGTTGAAGCGAATTTGACTGAAAAGTTAAAAAAAGTGATCCATTTTATAAAAATAAAGTTGACTTCTTTTCGTGCAAACTTCTTTTTCCTTACTTTTTGATATTCTGCCAAAATTTTGTTGACATCTCGCACTTCCGCTTTCCGCATGTGGAATAACCGAAGATAAAGAAGTGATTGACAACGTAGACTATTGAAGAAATAAAAATTGAAAATAAGTCGTTACGATTAAAAAAAAATACACAAATCGATGTAAAACATTGAAAAATCGATCAAAATCAGACAAAAACATTAAAAATTCTATCAAAATCAAATAAAATGATTAAAAAATCAATCAAAATCAAATAAAATGATTAAAAAATCAATCAAAATCAAATAAAATGACTAAAAAATCATTCAAAATCAAATAAAATGATTAAAAAATCAATCAAAATCAAACAAAATGATTAAAAAACCAATCAATATCAAACAAAATAATTAAAAAATCGATCAAAATCAATCAATATCAAACAAAATGATTAAAAAATCGATCAAAATCAATCAATATCAAACAAAATCGATCAAAATCAAACAAAATCGATAGAAATCAATAGAAATAAAAGTTGAAAAAGAGTATAAAAAAATGATTTGTATCACCTTAAAACCACCAATTTGCCATCAACGCTGCCATTATGAGAATTACTCGGATGATTTTTAAATTTAGATGAGATGAATCTAACAAGAAATCTCAAAAAATAATAAATTATACAGCACAAGCGTACAAGCAATGCTCAGTCAAACTCACTTGATGAGATTAAGTGTGTCCTTGTACATAGTAAAAGCGGATTTCTCCGTCACCCGGTCGTTTTCCATCGCGTTGCCCGTGAGAATGAAGTAAAGAACCGCGTCCAAGTACTTGATCGCCTGCTCCGTCTTGTCCACCTATTTAAAATGAAAAAACAAACCAGTTGGTACACACTTTCCTCTCGCGCACCACTTCCTTTCGTCTCCTGCGCGCTTAACCTCCTTATCAGCCTGATGTTTTAATTTCTTGGCTTCCGTTAAGTAATGGTCGGACGACATCATCCTAGACGACGTAAACAAATGAGAAATAAATAACAATTTCTTTCGTTTCGCTACTAACTTTTCTTCGGCATCTTCGTTATACATTTTATTGTACAACAACCTAGGATCAGCTGCCGTGGTTCCGTAGTCGCTCCCGTGGGTCCGTGTTTGCGTCTCTTGCAGCCTGTCGTGGTTTGTATTGCGTTCTAAACTCTCGACTTGATCGTCAAGCGGTTCTGTCAATGGTGCGATCTGAAAGTCGTTTCGTTGGACTTTAGTTTGATTGGTCGGGAAAAGGAGAGGCGGAATGGTGCAAAGATTTTTTTTTTATCAAACGTTTTCGTTTATTCGAAAATTAACAAAACTTTCTAGAATTTCAATAAATTTTACAAAATTTTGACGAAATTTATTTAAAAATTCGACAATTTCGATGGATTTTACAAAATTTTGTCGAAATTTATTGGAAACTTCAAGAATTTCACCAAAGTTTGGCAAAATTTATTGAAAATTTCAAGAATTTCACCGAATTTTGTCGAAATTTATTGGAAATTTCAAGAATTTCACCAAATTGTGTCAAAATTTATTGGAAATTTCAAGAATTTCACCGAATTTTGTCGAAATTTCAAGAATTTCACCAAATTTTTGTGGAAATTTATTTGATATTCCACCAAATTTTGTCGAAATTTATTAGAAATCCGAACAATTTCGCCGAATTTTTACCAAACTCGTCTAATTTTCCTAAAAATTCCCAAAATTCCGACAATTCTTATAAAATTTTGTCGAAATTTTATTAAACATTTCAATAATTTCGACCAACTTTCTCAAAACAAAAAAACAACATTTATTAACTCCATATTAGTTATTCAGCCACTCAAACCAACTGCTTACTTGACTAGAAATAGTCGTGAGTGAAGGTTCTGTCTTAACGGTCACTTCTCCACTCAAGTCCTTGAGTTTGTTGCTGCTCTTATTGCTTTTCACCACCTCCTTCACCTTCTCTCGAACCCTCTTCGTCTCCTTCGCGTCCTTCACGTCCTTCCCCTTCTTCACCGTCTCCACCACCGGTTTCGTCTCCACCGACGGCGAGCGATGCTCAGCTTCCTGAGTGCGCTGTTTCTTCACCTTGCCACAACTAAATCCAAAAACAAACAAACAATCACTACCAAACACGTAAAAATCAAACCAAAACAAACCTCTCTTGCTTCTCCCCGCTCGTAACATCCCGAGCACGCTCCTTGCTGCTCTTGTGACTCTTCGTGCTACACATCGACGCCAAACTACTCGTGCTTCCCCGCCTTTCCGACGAGCGCTTCTCAGCCTTCGTTTCCCACCTCACATCATCTTCCGGGTTTTTCTCACTGTAAAAAATGTAAAAAGCGTAAAACATGTTAAAAATCATGTAAAACATGTAAAAAAAAATCGTAAAATAGTGTAAAACATGTACAAAAAAATCGTAAAATAGTGTAAAATGTGTACAAAAATTCGAAAAACAGTGTAAAACGTGTACAAAAAATCGTAAAATAGTGAAAAACGTAAAAAAAACGCAAAATAGTGTAAAACATGTACAAAAAATCGTAAAAAGTGTAAATAAAATTTTAAAAAACGTAAAAAAGTGTAAAAAAAACAAAAAATGTTTATAAAAAAGTGTAAAAAGTGTAAATTTCACTTGAATTTTTATTACCTTTTCGTTTTGTCTTTATTAGTAGGTAATTTCACAGGCTTTTGTTTGGTCTCTTGTTTCATAGAAGTCTTAGTGTCCACTAGTTTTGGTTTTTTCTCACTCCCGGCCTTCACCTCGGAATTCTTTCGTTTTTGTACTTTAGCACTTTTATTCACCGAGTCACAACTCCTCTCCTTGCGCGGCGCCTTCGCGGCCTTGGCGCTCGGCGTCGCGGGCGCCTCCTCCGCCTTCACGACCACCGCGAGCGGTTCGAGCGACCGCGCGACGGATTCGCGGCTCCCGGCTCGCTTCGCGGGGGGATACGGCGGCACGCGGCTCAACAACGCCAAGTTGATTCGCACGATCAGAGGCTCAACAGGTGGAATGTCGTTACTCTTCGCCTTCCTCGTCACTTCCGGAAGCTCGTCGTCGTGCGGCATCGGCGACAGGAGGCGCTCCCCTTCGCGGAACTTGCCCAGCGGACACAGCAACGACGAAATGTCTTCGCCGCCTCCCGCTTGACCCTCCTTGCGCGCCGGCGTTCCCTGTTTTTCAGACAAACACGTCACAATTTCGGACTTAACTTCCCCTTTGACCGGCGAGGGGGTGCCTACCACGTCAATCTCGTCCTCCGACTCGGACGAGTCGGCACTGGGAAGGAATTCTTCCGACTTTGGGCTCTTCCGGTACTTGCGCTTGGCGCCAACTGCGTGCTTGGACTTGGTGTCCGAGCGAGAGTTGGACCGCTGGCGAGTGCCCGCCTTGGAAGAACTCGACTTGACCTTGGCCGGACCCGGGGCGGGGGCTGCCAGAGTCGTGGCCGGTGGAGGGGCCGCCGGGGCCGGCAAACTCGACTTGTGACCCGCGTTCGCCTTCGCCACCTCCGTCCGGTTCTTGGACGCCTTCGCGTTGCTCTTCACTTTCTCGCACTTCACTTTGCTCGCCGCTTTTTTATCCAGTGCGCGCGCAGCCTCGCGTTGTTTCACTTCACTCTTTTTGCTCGCGGGCTCCTCGTCCGAATCCAACGGTTTCGGGTGCTGCTTCTCGGCGAGCTGCTTCTCCGTCGTTCTTTCGGCGCCGCGTCCGACGTCCGGGGCCTCGGTGGGCGGGGTGCGCGGACCCACTTTGAAACCCTTCGTTTTCGTCGCGGTTTCGACGTTCGGCCGGTCGTCGAGCACCTTCCCCGCATTCAAATCAACTACGGGTTGATTCGTCGCGTTGGCCGATGCGAGCGACCCGGCGTTCAACGCGCCGACATCACCGACACCCGGATAATGCGCACCGGGTCGAATTTTATTGATAAAATTCGACAAATCCCAGCTGTTTTGACCCTAAAACAAACCAAAAAATTTAATTTAAAAAATTAAAAATAAAACTTTTTTTTTAAATGGAAATTACTTTTGGTGACTCGGTCGGAGCCTCTTTGTCCGCTTCTTCGGACTCGGACTCGCTGTCGTCCTTCGAATCCGACCCTGAACTGCTGTCATCCGAATCGCTCGAACTGCTTTCGGACGACGAAGACATGGCATCGACTATTGGCGGTGGATTGATCAAAACACTCGGGATCGGTGAACTAAAACAAAAACAAAAAAAATTTAAAAAATATATTTAAAAAAAATTTTTTTTCAAAAAATCGGACGGACGATTCCCATTTACTCGAGCACTTTCTCGAGCCCCATCAAACGCGAGTGATTTTGCACGCACACGCGCACGCGGGGCTGTGTTTTATTGATTTTTCCTCTCCGGATAATCAACTGTTACCAAGGAGACAGCCTTGGTCTCACCTCGGCGCCCGAAAAACGTCACCCCGATTGATGCATATCTCAAATTCGCATCATTTATTAATCAACTTCGCAATCCGTCACCAGACTACTCCAAAACGCACTCAAATCACCGACGCATTTCACGTTCCGCCACCTCCCGACCTTATCTCGCCACATCCAGCCAACTTCCTTTCCTCCGCACACCCCACTCGACACCCCAAAACCCAAAAAAAAATCCAATTTCCCTCCCAAAACCCAAAAAAACCTTCAAAAACCCTTCAAAACGCCTCGCGAAACGAACCGAGCGCGTAAAAAAAACTTACTTAGTGAGATTGAGGGTGGTCGTGGTCGTTGTCGTCGCGATCCCCCTCTTGGTCAAGGTAACCTGGATAAAACAAAGGGAATAAATACATCTATGTAATAGTGTGCTTGGTCCTGTCTCTTTCTCAGTTGAGTTGAGTTGGTGAGGCAAGCATCAACCCTTGGGCCAGCCCACTCCGGCAGAGGGAGTTGCGTCAAACGAGATTGGCTCCCGCTGTGGTGCTAATCTAGATATAGAGAATGTGCGCCTTTCAAAGAACTGGTTTATTTGATCAAAGTGCACTATACCGTGCAGCAAAAAGAGAGAGAAAGAGGCGCACATCGCACTACATGACTGCACTGGCTCCAAAAGGGTTAAAAACAATCGCCGGACCCAATAGAAATGCGAAATGAATCGATTTCAATCCGTTAAATACCGAGAAATTACGTCATAAATTTTGTGACGTAATTTCAGCTATTTAAAATCAACTCTTACCGCTTCATCTTCGCTGTCCTCGCTGATTTCCAAATCCTTTTCAAGATTCAAACTGGAAATAAATAGAAAAAGGGAACACGATTATGTAAACCGCATAGTTATTAACCGTCACGCTCCGTTTAAAAAGGGAGAAATATATCGAAAACCTGTAATTTAAAAAAAAAACGGAAAATAAATACAAAATTCCGCCTTTTCCTACGACCCTACCTCCAAATCTCCAAACGTCTTTTCGCAGCCATTAGAATAATTCCTTCTTCCTTTCCCGCCCCCTCCCATCGGCCTACCGGAAAAAATATCACACCTCTTCGTGGCCCCCCCAAAAAAAAAATATTTTTTTGTTTTACAAAATAAAAAAACCCGAACCAAAACGGAAAAATAAGTCCAAATTAAAGTAAATAACGCCCCATTGTTTTTACTCGTTGTTCATCATCACCCTGAAAAATTTGACCTCGAAACGAGTGATCCTCGAGCTGGTGTAGAACGCATACGTTTCCTACGCACCGAACAGTCGACTCGATCAACCGGGTGAGACGGGACGAGAGAGTTGAACCTCGCCATCGTCAACACTCAACATGGAGGAGTCTAGGGCTAAAAAATCGATCGACTGCGTCGGATTCGTCTCCCGACACCATTTTCGGCCATAATTAATACAAATTTCGCTCATTATTAATTATTCGCAAACCCAAAAATAAAAATAAACATTTTTTTGGAGGTTTAAATTTGATAATTTTGATAATTTCCTGTCGTTAGACGTTCGGCGAATGACAAATTTAACGTTCTAATCCCGGAGATGATTGCGAGGTAATAAACACATGCCCAAACGACGCCATTCTATTCGAATCAACACCTCGTAACGTGGAAATTAATTCAACAACTTACCTGCTGTTAGTTGTGTTCGATTTACTCGTTTTTGCTTTTTCGTTAACTGTTCAAAACATTCAATTAAACGTATAAGAATTAAGCAGCTCGTAAAAAGTCCACTTTAAATGAGCAAAAAAACGCACCTTTGGAATTATGTTGCGCATTATCAGTTTCCTGCAACAAGAAAAACAATTTTTAGAAATAAAAACAAATTAGTTTGATTTTGTTTTGTTTTTAATTTACAATTTGTAAATGCTGTTGTGGCCCATTGGTAAAAGGAAACTTCGTCTCTTTCTCCTCTTTTCGAGGGGTTTGGATGGCAGTGAGAGGCGTGGGCACAATCATTTCCTTTGAAAATAAGTGAGTTTTAATTAATTTTGATTTTAAAATGGTGTTGTTTTTTTTTTCTCGATTTTAACTCACTTTTAAAATATTTTCCACGTCGGCCCTGCTTTCACAATTAATCTAAACGAAAAATAAAAAAGGAACATTTGATAAAATTCATCTTGAACAACAGATGCGGTCTTGGGGGATCGGAAATATTGGCAAAATGTGTCGAAGTATGTCGAAATTTATCGAAATGTGTCAAAATTTGTCGAAAAATGTCTAAATTGTGGCAAAATTTGTCGAAAAATGTCTAAATTGTGGCAAAATTTGTCGAAAAATGTAAAAATTGTGGCAAAATTAGTCGAAAAATGTCAAAATTGTGCCAAAATTTGTCGCAAAATGTCAAAATTTGTCGAAAAATGTCAAAATTGTGCCAAAATTTGTTGAAATTTCTCAAAACTCTACCAATCGAGCCCATTTACAAAACTTTCAGTATCCTCCAAAACTCGAAAACCGTCGACAACCCCCTTACTGGCCTTCCCCAAAACCCACCCTAAAAACTCCCAAAACAAATCAATCAATTCGCAAACAAACCTAACCCCACATTACACAAACAAAAAAAATCAATAAAACCAATTTGATTTTCCCCCTCCAAACAAATCATTACATTAAGGACAATCAGTAATAAACATTTAAAAACCTCATAAACCCTAAACGATACAATTCAACATAATTTTTAAGTGTTCTCCTAAACAAGAGCCGTCTGCAACTCAAAAATCAAAAAAAAAAAATCAAAAAAAAATCCAAATCACCTGATCAGGGATACTGAGATTCAGCTTGGATCGACTTTTCTTGTTTCCATTCACGTCGGTGTGACCATTAAGTCGATTGTGGTGATTGACTAGCATCCCCTTGCTCGATGCTCCTGCGCTCGTTTTCTCTTTGCTTTGGTTGGGCGACGGTTGGATCCTCGAGCTGGAAGAAGAAGGCACAGCGGACGCCGGTTTGGGCACGGTTTGCACGGGACCGGAAGCCGGGGTCGCCAACTCTGGATTGCTACTCGACGGAGCATACGAGTTGGCTTGTTTGACGACGACTTCGCCATTTCCGTTGGCGCTGTTCAATGTGTTTTGCGATAAATAGTTGGACTGGGCCGCGACCGACGATGGCGGCGGCGCGGGCGCCGCGACGGGGGTCGCGACCGTCGGCGTCGGCGCCGGGTTCTGATGCTTCGCTTTGCCGTTCAAGTGGTTTTGCTGATGAGTGCGACTATGATGTTGACGATGACTTTTCGATTTGGAAGGCGCTTGATTATGGTTGGATGACGGCGGTTCGTGACTCGCGGGCGCCGGATGCGGCACCTGCTGTCGGCTTACGCCAATCACTTTCTTCGGGTTACTTAGAATGAAATCGTCGTATTCACCCAAAGTGTCTTTGATTCGTTTACTGATTTCATCGTCATTTGATGGCTCCACCTTCAAAATAAACGACAAACTGTTATTCCTAGTCACAGATAAATGTTGGCCGCCCTTTGTCAAACATTTTCTGTTAAATAAAATGTGTTATTTGCTCATTTAAACGTTCAAATTGCTTGTTTTATGGGTAAAACAAGCGATTTACACTCGTTTGATGGGTGAAATAAGCGATTTACACTCGTTTGGTGGGTGAAATAAGCGATTTACACCTGTACGAATGACTTATTTGCACGTAAATTTCATTTAGACGTTCAAATCGCTTGTTTTATGGGTAAAACAAGCGATTTACACGCGTAAATATCATTTTTACAATGCATTTTTATGTAAATCCATCAAACTCGGCTACCTGCGGTGCAAAATCAAATTTAAAAAAAAAACTTTCAAGCGTAAAAATAAATAAAGTAAGACATGATACCTTTTTCGGTTCCGTAAAAAGTCCAATTGAAACGCACAAAGTATCTTTTCCATCAGAAAGCAATGCCCGGGCCTTTTGTTGTTGTCGAGCTTTTTGCTGTTGTTTGCGCAAAAAATCTCGATCACTGTTTGGAAAAAAGAAAAGAAACGATTTTAATTTCAAACGACAAATGACTCAATGAGGGCAGTTGCGTTGTAATCACAATAAACCTTGCAACTTGACGTCAATTCCATCATTGCGACCTAGAAAAATTCTTACAACATTTTTTTAAAAAATTAAAACTTTTTTTTTGTATCATTTTAACCTGCCCTAACCACCTGCGAGCCTACACAACAGGTGAGACTCGATTATTCATTTGTTTTCTGTTTGTTTTCAATGCATTAAGTGGTGGAATATTTATCAGAATTTTCCGTGCACAAACAGTGGCATTTTTCACCCAAAACGGTTCAAATTCCAAATAAAAATAATGACATCACTTAACTACCTAACAAGAAGATTCACGTGATATTTTTAGACTCGAATAAATCTCGACGTTTTTTCGTTTTCGCAAGAATTCTTTGCGATTTTTTCATTTTTTTTCGTTTTAATCGACAGAATTGATCACTAAATAATTTAATTTAATTTAAAAAAAAAAATTTTAAATTTAAAAATTTCCTTTTTTCATTTTTTCGTGTAAAACAAGTTAAAACGATACGAAAACGTATCACAAAACGGGCAAAACTCAATGCATTTCACTCGATTTCAACGCAAACCGACGCAAAACAACAACGAAAAAAAAGAGAAATAAAAATTCCGGATCTTGTTTAAAATGGTGTTCCACTTACCACAAACGCCATTACGAGCGACTAAATTTAAATCTCCCTTTCTCCCGTAACTAAAATCCAATCAAAAACACTTTCCCCGTCGAAACAACCCATCAAACCCCCCCGAAACCAACCCAACCCACCCCCCAAAAAAAACCAAAAAAAAAAAACCAAAAACCAAACACCCAAACCACCAAAACAACAACAAACCAGCCGTCAACAAACCCCCAAACCCCTCCGATCGAGCACCCAAAACCCCTAACCTAACCTAACCTAACCTAACCTAACACTTAAAAACCCTTCGAAAATCAGCCAAACTAAACCCAAACGAGCCGAGGTCACCTGGAAATTAGTGTTAACCTCTAGCGAGGTTAAATCGTCCTCTTCGCACCGGTTGATATTACAACATAGTCCATCGTCGTAAATAATAAGCAACCCGGGTGGTGGGTGGTGTGATCGAGTGTTAAATAAAGGCCCACGACCCCACGGGGCTTTCGGGGCCCCCAAACACCGTTTTCTTGTCGAAAAACACTCTTTTAATCTCACTTCTCAAATCATGATGGCCGACGCTATTGTTGGATACGCAGCAAAAATTTCACCATTTTCGCGTACAAATTTCTCGGTTTCTTACCTGCATGGGTTTGCATAAGACATGTTTGTATCGTTTACGTGGATGCGCGAGCATCCATCGAAATTTAGCTGGTAATTAATGAGTTGGCTGGTGTTTGTAAGCCCTGCCAGCTTGGTAGCTTTAAGCCTAGGATCAGCTGAAGTCGGGCTGCGTTGCTCGAAAACTCGCTACATCTTGTTCGACATTTCGTTCCATGCGGTCGGAAAGAAATCACGCTTCTATTCCATTATTCCGATCCGTTTTCGATACATATCGTCGCGTATATTGAACGTATAAAACTGATTTATAAGTTGCCAGTTTGCGAAACGGCCGTCGCGGTAGACATGTCTTGCAGCCTGCTACTTTCGGGCTTGCGTGTATCACTCCGCGGGTGCACGGTTTTCGTTTTGTAAGTTTTTTGCGTTGGTTTGTGGGGCGGATTGGTTGGGGGTTGGGTTGAAGGGGTTTTTTTTTTGGGTTGGTTTTTTTTGGGGGTTGGTTTTTGGGGGTTGATTGGGATTTTTTTGGGGTTTTTCGGGGCGATACTAAATTGATGGAGCGTATTTGGACACAGCTGTTAAGCGGACGACGTCATACAACTCACTTTGCGGTATCTGGTCACGTGGGGTCGCCAGATGCGGAAGCACCAGACGGAAAATTGTATTACACATACCTAAAGATTCAGGACAAACTTATATATTGGGATTGCAATTGGAATGACAAACACTAGTTGAACTCGCTGATTGTAAACTAAACAAAAATAAATTAAAACCAAATAAAAAAAATATCAAATTAAAAAATCAAATTTAAAAATCAAATGAACACAAAATTGAACACAAAATTGAACACAAAATTGAACAAAAATCGAAGAAAAGAAATCAAATAAAAATCAAATAAAAATTATTTTTGTTTTAAAATTAAATTCAGTTTTCTATAAAATCATTTCTGATTCCTGGTATTTGTTTCAAATGACTGATGATGACTATAACAATTGCTTAGACAAAACCGGAAGTTGGTATTTTCTTTTTCTTTTATTTTTTAAAAGGAAAAGTATCAAAGTAATCGATTGAAATAAAACGAAATCATCACATCAGCCCTTGGAAAATAGAACAAATGAAACTACCGAGCATTTTCACATCATTGAACTTTGAAAAAGAAAAAAGAAAAAAGTCAAAGAACCAGAAAAAATTAAACGAAATCTCAATTTTAATTTTTTTCATTTTCGTTTTAATCAATGACGCATCGAAGAAATCATCACAATTAATATTTTCGGCATGATTACATGCAGGAATCTGATAAAAACCGATATTATAGTTAGTGAAAATCTATACGGAACCCGGGCGTTGCCCTTATGGATGTTGACGTTAACATCCTTTGCGAGTTGCAACTGTAAAAAAACGACGTGGAAAAAAATCTTTTACTACAAAAGGAAATTCAGCCACAAATTGCGTGATAATATGACGTCACCGGACTTAAATTTCCAGCTCGGAAACAACGGAAATTAGCTGATTGTTTTTTAGAAAGAGAAATATAAAATACTTTATTTGATTTGATTTGATATCAAGGTCGGTTTTCCCGACCTGAAAACCCCAAAAAATTCTTTAGTGCAGAATACCCTTGCAAGTTGCACTGGCCTTAACCGTGCCATCTACGACACTGACATAATCTCAATAGTTCTTTTTTTAAAAATATTTGTTTTAAGGTTCTCTTGCCCCAGAATATTTTATTTGGGGCACTTTATTGCAATTTTTATGATACATTTTGGCCATTTTTAAAAAATGGTAGCTTTTAGCGCGAGATTTTCACGAAGTTACAGCGAGAACATTTTTTGGCCATTTTTAAAAATGGCAGCATTTAGCGCGAGATTTTCACGACATTTCACGAGAAATGAAATAAAACGATCAATTTAGCCCTAAAATTTAAAATATAAACTTATAAAAGAGAGTATTCAAGAAAGAAATAATGAATTAATGGATTAGTGCCAAGTGTGACATCCGCCATTTTCCAATATCATAAATTCGTGTTGACAAATAATCGTTTACGTTATCATGTAGGTTGTTTTGTATTTGTATCCTCTTGGTCATATCACATTTTCTGCAGGTTTTATCTGCGGTTGGAATAAAAAAATAAAAACCGCAGGATTTAACACGAATTCTTGGCTAACCACCATCTTAAATTGTGTTGTATTTCAAAAGAAAAAAAAAGAAATTTGTGTAAAAGATTTTTATTTTGGAATTTGTAATATACTTTTTTTCTCTTTTTTTTCTTTTTCTTTTTTTAGCTTGGTATTTTTTTTTTCTTCTTCTTTTTTCATTCATTTTGGGTGCCAAATCTACAACTTACAACTACAGAAGAATAATTTGATTACATGAACAGATGAGATGGACACAAGTTTGTTAACAAACGATATACAATAGCACAGAAAACTCTCAATTTCAATTTTTTTTTCTTTCTTCTTTTAAAAAATTCATTTTTAATGAAGAAAACCTAGGAGTGGGAGAAGTAAAGGGTTTGACACATGATTTCAAGTGGTAGAACCTATCAAGGTTTGTGGCAGCTTTAAAATCAATTTTTAAAATCAAAATATCAAAACAAAAAAATAAAAATAAAAATAAAAATCTTTGTTAATAAAACTGAGAATTTGTATATATTTTTCTTAAAGACACCGAGTTGAGTAATTTCATCCCCTTCCCCTCAAAAATTCCCTTATTTACAGGTAATTAATTAATTAATTGACATAAAAAAAGGAGAAAAAAAATCAAAATCCGAAAATTTCTCACCAAAAAAAAAATCAAATTAAGAAAAATAAAAAGTTATGCGAGAAGATAAACATTAAAGTATACACGGCATAGGTTAAACAAGTAATTTTTTCTTGATTATGACCCTTTAACTGATTACACACACGTTACTCACTACAAAATAAACAAAAAACAAAAGAAAAAAAATTAAAGCAGAGGTGAAAATTATGCAAATTAGACAAAATTTCCACCAAAACGAAGCATAATGTGTATAAATTTACTCAACTTAAATATCGTGAGTAAAATTTATTGAAGAAAACAAAAGATGGGGCGATACATACATTAATTACAAGTTTGAATGTAATGATCATGAGATGAATTCTTTTGGTCCGCCATTGAACAGGCGTGATTGGACAAAATTTAAAAAAAATAAAATAATAATTGTCATTTTATATTGATTTTTTTCTTTAAACTTTTATATATTACAAAATCAGCATCAAATAATTAAAACAAACTTAAAACAAAGCACAAAAAGTGTTGCCAAACACATGTCCGACCAATCAAAGCGTATCCAATGGCGTCTTTAGGTGCAGGTACTTCAAAATTCCCAATATCCATCCATATTTGCACTCTTCCAATGCTAATTTACATTTTAAACAAAACAAAACTAGAAAACAAAAAAAATATTTGTAAATATTCGCCACTAAAACAAAAATCTGTTCGGATTTTTGCATGCCACAAACCCTGAGCAAATGATTTTTATATTTATTTTTATTTTTTAAATTTTTTCATTTTATTCTTTTTTTGTTTTTGCCACGCATTTTTCTTCTTTCCAATGATGGGGAGGATGGGAAAGTCAAGTGCATTTTTTTTTAAAAACTACATTCATTTCCATCACCTTATTTGAATCGACTAAAATCGCGCCCGAATGTAAACAGCCGACACGTCGTGTTCACCGTATCCCAATCGTTTCGCGTGCTTGAACACCTACGAATCAATCATCTCTGTAAAATACAATTTCGGCCTTCGTAATCATAACTCGTTACCTCATTTCCGGTGGACGCCAGAGGTAAAGGTTGTTCCAATTGATCTCCCAATTCGAGTGCCAACCGGAGATCCTTCTGCATATGTTGTAATGGGAATGATGTTGGAAAAGCTCCCTCTATGATTGCTATTTTCAAACAAAACATAAATAAATAAATAAATACTGATTTTTATATTTTTATTTTACCTTTTCCTTTATCCAGAATTGCATTGCACGAAAGAGAGCTCAACTCCAGCACTTCAAGAACATCTTTTTGCTGCAATCCTGCACGGTCTGCCAACGCCATACCTTCGGCCAAACCGGCGAGCATCGTCCCCATCATTACGTTGATAACCAGATTCATTTTTGCCGCATTGCCAACATCCCCTATGAAATAAAACGATAAACAAATCATGTAAAATAGTTCCGAGTTGTAACACGCGCACTTGTCGCGAGATGGCGCCACTAATCAGGGCCCACTATTTAATTTCTCATGTTTTTTTCCTCCGCAGGATGGCGTTAGTAGCATGAAGAACGACGGTTGGAAAATCGATAAGCGGGCGCCATTTTGTGCTGAAAATGACAACTCCTTTCGTACGTTTTTTATCCCCACGGACGATTTCCCAACATCCAAACCCCGGCCGAACGTCGAATAAAACGCGAAAAAAATACATTTCCCGCCAACGATTCACCTTATTTACAACTAATTCCGAAAATTTTAAACGATTTAGCCTCCGTGCACAGTTAGGCCTAACAAACAATTTTTTCCTTTCCACCTCATCGTAAATTTCAAAGCAAAAAAAAAATAAAACTAAATCCTACTCCAACTTAATTTATTGTCTCAATCTAGCAAACGGGAAATTATCTCCCCTCGAAGAAGAAAGTTTGAACTCAACTTTGTACGATTTCGATAAGATAAAGCGAATTTCGAGCTGTTAAACTCAGGGACCTTGCGCGAGGCTGCTTAGTTTACCTAAATAGAAGGAACTCTTGCCCATGGCTTGGAAGCAAGTTTGGCAGTCGTCGAACAAATAACGATCTCCGGCTGCTAAAATGATGAGCATTCCTTCCTCGGCTTGACTTTTGCTTCCTTGTAATTGAGCTTCGAGGTAGCGACCACCACGAGCCGTTATCGCCTTGAAATCAATAAAAATTAATTAATTAATTAAACAAACAAAAATATTGCGATTTTTTTTATTATTTTTCTACCTCGGCGATATCGTTGGAAGTTTCAGCATCGACTGACGTCATTTCTACATAGCCCTTTGGACTGCCCATTTCTTGGAGCACGCCACAGTTGCCAAACACCAACTGCAAAAATGGACGAATTAGTTTTGTTTTGGATAATTTTTTTAAAAAAAAAAATATTTTTTTTTTAAATTTTTTAATTTTTCACCTCTTTGGCAGCTTTTGGGTCTGCCACACATGAGAAAGTGATGTCGGATGCCGCAACCACATCTGCTGGAGTTTGCAATTTCACGGCGCCGGCTTTTACGAAATCTCGACACTGAAAAATACAACAAGTTTCGTTTAAAATAGATATCGATGTTTGGTTGGTTGGTGTGGTCAACCAGATTGCAAGTCTTGTGGCATAAAACGCGGACAAAAGGGTCCGAAACACAAAAATTCAATTCTATCTAAAAACCAATAAAAGTTCAATTTTCACATTAAAAAAACCCTCAAATATTCAAATTTTCAACATAAAGTAACCTCAAAATGACATTTTTCACCTTAAAAAAACCTCAAAAATTACATTTTTCACCTTAAAAAACCTCAAAAATTACATTTTTCACCTTTAAAAACCTCAAAAATGGCCTTTTTCGTCTAAAAACCGTCAAAAGTTGCATTTTTCATCTTTAAAAAAGTTTTTCAAAAACAAATTTATTTTCACTACGGGATAAACAAAATTCATTTTATTTATTTTTCTCAAATCACCCAATATCTTATCAACCGTTTTTAAAAAAAATTGTTTTATCGCTTAAGTGCACAAGCACGAGAGAAAAAAAATCCCCCCCCCAAAAAAAAACCAATAAATATTTCTTTCTAAATACCCTGTCACGCTCCTAGCTTCGAATATAAATTAATTTCACCCAATAGTTGTGTTGACATATTAATCGCACTCACAAAATGTCAAGGAAATTCAACTCAACAAACAAATCGGCCATTTTGCAATCCCACCCATCATTGGTTTTAAAATTCATATCGATCGATTGATTAATTGATTCCTATCAAACTGATTCTGGGTTATTTACCTTGACAATTACCCGAGCCCAAACAAAACCAAAAAAATCCAAACACCCAAAAATCCACCCAAAAAACAAAAATAATAATAAAAAAAAAAATAACAAAATTTTTTAAAAAAATCATTCTCGTGGCTTTTGTTCAGATATCACGCAAACAGTTACGTAATTCTTATTCAAAAAGAAAAAAAAGAAAAAAACATAATAATTTAGCAGCTTGGCGATCACGGCCATTTATTCTAGCAACACAGTTTCACTTGATTTCATTCAGTGCCGACCTTGCGCATTTATCGACCAAGGGTAGCTCTGTCTGTAGAACCAACCCTCAAACTCGAGAATGGTCCTCTCCCACCATCACCACGAACCGCAACTGACAAGACTTTTAAACAACACAGTCAAGTCCCGTTGAGTAACGTCAGCAGGAAGGATTACAAACGAATGAAAACAAAACAAAACACAAAACAAAAAACAAAACCATTCGCACCCAACAAACGACAAATTAATTCACCAATAAAAATAAAAAAATATAAAAAATAAAAGTAAAAAATATAAAAAATTCATTTTAATAGCAGGAAAAGGGGTCAAAAGCCCTCAAAGTTTCCCCTCGCTTGTCCACGCGAGATAATCCTCCAACGACACGCTTTGATAAGTCTAGGCCGAGCCGGTTTAGCCCGCACCCTCGCGCATGTTGGCCTCTTCCCGCAACCAGTTTCTACTGTTGTTCACACGTGAGGCGCCATTTTGGATTCCGCGACGTGGTTGGCAGCCGCGGCGCGCATCATATTGGCCCAAAACCCGCGTCGCACTTGACGACACCCCTTAAGAAATCGTGATAATTCACCCACGGAGCATATGATACATTTTTATCGCCGCATCCAACATGAACGAACCCGTGAAACAAACCGAAACATCGCATCGCAGCGGTAAGTACAAGTGCAAGTGCAAAACGGCAATTCTTAACCAAACAAATAGTACGAAAAAATAAACGAAAAATAAATTCTTAAAATGATCATTTTTTCCGTTTTCCAGATTGTCTTCACATCGAATTTAGGCAAATTAAACTAACTCGACGTTCCTTTTGACCACATCGAATGAATAACTCAATCAATAGGTGAGAAACGAAAAAATCGTCAATTTTTTGAACAAATTTTTAAAAATTCCTTCACGTTTTCCCAATCGCATTAGCTCAACCGCTGCGATCAAGCCGAGAACAATGATGCTAATTTGGCTAGTCATGCTCGCTCTAGCCAATTGTTGCCACGCAGCCGCCGCCAGTTGGTCGTGCCCAGCCGATTGCGTGTGCGAACCAACTCGCACGTCGTGCGTCAACACCAACAATTCGGACGTGCCGCACCTACCTTCCAACGTGACCAACCTTTCGCTTTCCGGTTACAACTTGACCGGTCTCGCGAGCCTCGGACACCTGTCGCGATTGACCACACTGACCATAGCGTCGAGCGACCTCGCCGACGCGAGTGCCGGACACTTTGGCTCGCTTTCCAACTTGACGTCACTCGTTTTGAGCGGCAACCGAGCGCTGGTCAAGCTCCCGCCGCGGCTGTTCGCCCACTTGAACCGCTTGGTCCGCCTCGACCTTTCGGCCAACTCCCTGCGTTCCGTCGACGCCGAGTGTCTGTTCGGACTGGACGCACTCGTCCGCCTCGACCTCAGCGACAACCGCATCGAACGCATCGACTCGTCCGCGTTCCGGCCGCTCGCCCGGCTCGAGGAGCTCGACCTGTCCGGCAACCTGTTGACCAACCTGACGAGCCTGCACGACCCGCACGCTCTGTCCAACTTGCTCGTGCTTGACCTCAGCCACAACCAAATCTCACGCTTCGACGACCACGCGCTGGAGCCGCTGACCAATCTGCGCGTGGTCAACCTGAGTGCCAACCACTTCTCCGACTTGAGACTCTCGGCCAACACGGCGCTGCGCTCCATCGCGCTCACCGACCTGGCCAACCTGACGAGCCTCTCTTCCGGTGCCTTGCAACGCCTCGACCAACTCGCCGAGCTGACCATCTCCAACAACCCCTCGCTGCGATTCATCCACCCCGGCGCGTTCGCCTCACTCAAATCCCTTCGCCGCCTCGACCTCTCCGACAACAACTTGACCGCCCTCCACAAACAGACCCTGGCACCGCTCTCCTCGCTCGAGGACCTCTCGCTGTCCGGCAACCCGTGGACGTGCGACTGCCACACGTCCTGGGTGCCCGGCTGGCTCAACTCGACCTCGGTCCACCTGAGCCAACCCGAGCTGACCAAATGCCTCGCCCCCGCCGAATCCCTCCTAACGGACCAGCTCGACGCCAACTGTTCGCGGACCCGCATCCTCAACCACAGCGTCGAGGTGGTCACTCGTCTCGGCGCAACGGCGCTCCTCGAATGCCGTGTCCACGGCAACCCATCACCGGCCCTCACGTGGATCCTCCCGCGGAACCACCAAATTTTCCACTCGTACCCACCGGGCACTCCTGTCCAGTGGCAATTCCCGTTCCAGCTCGACCACCCGCTGTCCCACGACGCGAAGAACGTGTCCACCTCGAGCGAGCGCTTCACGCGGCGGATCCGCGTGCTCCGCAACGGCAACCTCTTCATCTCCCAAGTGCTCAACGTGGACGCCGGCACGTACACGTGCCTGGCGACCAACGCGCTGTCCAACGACACGGCGCGCGTGCTCCTCACGCTCAACTACCAGATCCTGGTGCACGTCAAAGTGATCAGCATCCTGGTGGGGCTGGCCACGAGCATCGCCATGCTTCTGGTGCTGCTCGTGTGCCAGCTCGTGTGGATGGCCATCAACCGGTGGGGGTGCTGCTGCTGCGAGCAGCTCGTGTCGCCAAAGGCCAAGCAGATCCGCAAGATGCTCGAGACGGTGGAGACGTACAAGAGCCAGCAGCTGGACAAGCTGCGCGAAAACTACGCCATGCAGGTCAACCGCATCAAAGACAACTGCGCGCAGCAGCTCGAGCGCATCCGGGACAGTTATGGGACGCAGGTCGATCGACTCAGGGACATCTGCGACTTCGGCACGCAGCAGATCGACAAGGTGCGCGACCAGTACTACGAGCAGGTCAAGAAAGTGCGCGACTACAGCTCGTCGCAGGTGAGCAAAGTGCGCGAGAACTACGTGTTCCAGCGCAACCGGATCCGAAAGTTCAGCGCGCACCAGATGATCCGTTTCCGGGAGAACTACAAGGTGCAGCAGCTGCACCTCAACAAGATCCTCGAGACGCTCAACATCGAGAGTTGCCGCATGGGCTGCTCGAGGAGCGAGTCCTTGGATTTCGGCCCCGATCCGGTGGGGTTTGGAACCGATCTCATCGTGCTGCCTCTACCGGCGCCGCCGCCCTTCTTCCCGGCCGTGCGCAGCCTCAGCCTCAGCGACAACGACAACCAGTCGGATTATTTCACGCCCAACGATTCGGGCACGCCGTCGGAACAGTTCAGTTGTCCGTCGAGCCCGGCCGAGCAACCCCGGGAGGAACAATGCACAGTTCAAATCGAATTGGGCGAGCCGAAAAACGACGAAATCGTCGCCGATTTGGAGCAAACTGACTCTAGGGAAACCCAAGTGTGAATTTTTCATTTTTTCCATTTTTCCTTTTTCTTTTCTTTTTTGGGTTATTTTTGCGTGTAATTTAAGTCATAATTGATTCGTGTATGCGAGGCAGAGTCAGTATTAAGGTATTACTTAAATAAATATAAGAAAAAGATTTCTTTTCTTCCCCGTTATGCTAAATTTAGGCGTCCATTTTTGTTCTAGTTCTAGTCTGATTTGACGAGACATATCAAGTCCCCTTTTAGCGAGAAGGGGGATTGGGAAAAAGTAATAAAAGAAAATGCAATTAGGTTATTCTAGATAGAAAGAAAAAAGTATATTATTCGATGTTCCTATATTTTTATGCGAGGTTTTAAAATGCAAAGTGAATTTAAGTGTAGAATGAATGTTTTGTTGCGTGTTAGGCCGAGGACACGATTGGAAAAATAAAGTGTGTATTTGAATTGAATAAATAAATAAATAAAAACGTTTAATTTAGTAAAGAAACTCGTGGCTCGTTTAACCCGAACTGGAATTTGAATTCGATAAACGGAGCGACAGATCAACTGTCATTTGCGCGGATACACTTTTCCTTTGTTCTCGTTTAAACTTCCCGCCACTTTCAGGCAAAAATGGCGGCTTCCGCCATACCAACCCCCAAAAAAAAACATCGTTCGAATAATTAATTCCTTCCTTCCCAATTCACGAATTAATTTTCCCGTTTCGAATTCATGAAAAAATTCGTTTAGTTCCGTATCTATTTAAAATTTCCCTTCAAATTTACAACTGACAGATTCGAATCTATCGCTTAAACGACTCGGGATTACTGTTAATCCAAAATGGCCGCACAAATCGGCCGAAATAAAAGCAACACTCGACTCGGATCGAAATCTCGTGGCACACATTTGACCTCGACACATTTACCCCCGGTGTCTATTCAAATCCCACGCTCAAATAACCCCGTTACAATTCGAATCTCATTATTCCCCTAGTGTACATCTGCATCAACTAATTACCAAACCCATTCTGTTATTTGCACAAATAAAACCAAAAATCAAAAACAAACAAAAACCACTAACTCGTATCCGAATTCCACATTCAAACAAGTTCACCAGTTGACAAACCAATCGACATTTCCAATAAAATACGAAAACAAACTTACTTTTGACGGAGTTCTGTTCCAAACTGTGACCGAATGACCGGAGTTGATCAGATTCTTGACGATTCCCTGGCCCATGATGCCGAGGCCAAGAAAGCCGAAATTGAGGCACGACGGCCTGATGTTCTTGCGCTTCAGCGTTTCCGACACCTTCTCGACGTCCAACGGCGGCGTAACCTTAAAAAAAAAGACAAAATTCCCCATTAGAAACGACTAAAAACGCGATTAATAGTCCGAGTCTTAATCCTAAGCGTGTTCCTGCGGCATCTAGAAGCATACATTAGAAAACCCGTCACCAGTCACCACTTCCACCATGCGCAGTTCAGCTCGCTTCGAGCTCAACTGCGCACGAGAAAAGGCAGAAAGCATTCAGTAATATTTTCTATTTACTGGTCTTGTGATGTATGTTGGTCGTGCGAGGAGAGACTCAGCTGTTTTGCGCGGACTTCCGTGGTTCGTCTGAGGCGAGGACAAGCCCGAGGAGCCCGTGGACGATGAGGTGACGCTCGGAGTGGACACTGACGCCTTGTCGTTCTGCTTTTCCGTCTTGACGCGTTTGCCGCCGGTCGAGCCGCTCGCACTGCTGCTGTCCGACGAGGCGCGTTTCAGCCCGACGGACTTCGTGGTCGGCAAACCGGCAGAGGCTGTGGGGTCCTGGACAAATTATACCAAACGAGTTAATCACAATCAATCTTGTTATTACCTTAGCCCCGAATAGTGCACCCACAAGGTACATTAGGGAACCCAAAGGGTTTTTTCACTCAATAAAGTGCAATTTTTTCACTTAAATAGGCACATTTTTCGATTACTGTATGCCCAAGCGATAATTCGAGCCAGGCATTTAATTGCATTAATTAGAAATAAACTAATTTTTATGAGATTTTAGGCCCAAAACTCGAATATTGTGCACAAAACTGTATTTTTAGGTCCAGAAATGCACTTTTAAGCCCAGAAATGTAGTTCTTAGGTCCAGAAACACATTTTTAGGCCCATAAATGTACTTTTTAGGTCCAAATGTGCACTTTTTAAGGCCAGAAATGTAGTTTTTAGGTCCAGAAAAGCACTTTTTAGGCCCAGAAATGTACTTTATAGGTCCAAATGTGAACTTTTTAAGTCCAAAAATGAAATTTTATCCACGAAACTGCTTTTGATGCATTTTTGATGCCAAGTTTGTACGTTTTTTCATAAAACCAGGAGCTTAATTGGACCCGGCATTTATTCCATACACTGCCAGTGACCCCTGGCCACTTAAATATACACAGGCCACTACACGGACCAGGCCACAATTCGGAGCATTAAGGTATGCATCTAAAATCGGTAATTTGTAAACCATTTTACACTGCCCAGTGGTGTAGCAATCGGGGATGCAACATGTGCGGTGCCATGGGATGAAAAGAGCGACTATATATCTCACCAAGTATCAAAAATCCCACGAGCTCACGAGCCCATTGACTTCTTGCTACGCCACCGATACCAACGCTCGTTATTTGGGCCAACAAAGTAAATAATGGCCAGTTATTTATTTATTTATTTATTTATTTATTTATTTATTTATTTATTTATTTATTTATCAATCTATCTATTTATTTATTTGTTATTTAAAGTTTCACCTTTTTGGGCTTCTCTTTTTTGGCTTCTTTAGGCTCTTTGATCGATTCCTTCACTTCCTTCGGTGGGGTGGTTTTCGAAGTTGGGGCCGAATTCAATTTCGTACCCGATTCAGCATCGGCCGAACTCGATTTGTTCTATTCAAAATAATTTCACAGGAAAAAAGAGAAAAAAAAAATGTAATGACAAATTCAAAAAACCAACAAACAAGAAAATTAAAATTTGAAAATCAATTTACATAAATGAAAAAAATCATAAAAATTAAAAAATCAAAAAAGTCAAAAAAAAGTCAAAAAAAAAAAAAAAATTGAAAAATATTTGATAATAATATTTGTGTGGAGGGTTCGATTACCTTGGGTTTATTCTGGAATGGCTGTCGTGAGTAGTCTTTGTGAGGTGGACTCCGGTTCGAGCCGCCGTTGGGAAAAATGGTAGCAATTTCTTCGTCAATGCTGGGCAAGTCAGAAGTTTTGATGGGTGCCTGGGAAATACATTTGGCGCTTACAAACTGACTTGTGTCTACCCTTAAACTCCCATCTCCAAGTGTATTTCGGACCTTCCACAAACCCACGAGTCAAACGTCGCCAACAACCAGAAAAATACAGAAAAATCAAATGCGCAAGCACGAAAAATGCTCCACACTGATTCATTTCGCCAAGTTAGGCTACGTGGAACCGACTAAGCCTCGAAAAACACGCAAATTTGCATTTTTCTCGACTTAGACGCTTCGAATTACACAATTATTTGTCTTTTTTCAGTCAAAATAATTGACTGGGTGTCAAAATGACATTTTTCCTTCCGTTTCTAAGGGCACCAGGTTTTGTGTGTTGAAAGTTTTGTTTTTATTTAATTATTTAAGTGGGGCAATCAATTTTTTTTTTTTTTGGGGTTTTTTTTTTTTTTTTTTTTTTTAAATTTTTAAAAAAAAAAATATGTTTCATGATTTTCAAATCTTAAATTTGAATTAACTATAAAACGATTTTTCCTAAACATGAATAAAATTAAAAACGTATAGAAAATGCAAAAAATTCAAACTCACTGCTGGTTTGTTGCGAATATAATCTTCGATTGCTTCAACAGCTTCACGAAAAGTGCTCGTTTTATTCTGTTTCGTCATTTGATCCTTGAACTGATCGTAAGGTTTTATGCTTTCTACTGGAATCCAAGCGCTTTACATACAAAAAAAAAAAAAAAAAAAAACCAAATAAATAAATCATCAAAAAAAAAAAAACACAATTTTTAAAAAAAAAAAAACAATTAAAAACAAACAAAAACTTACTAATTATCAGTGCCGAAGAAGAAAACACACTGCATTGGCTTCTTATTCGCCGGTCTTTTCACATCTTTAGTCGGGTTGACGACCTAAAATCAGTCGAAATAATTTTTTTTTAAAAAAACTCAAAAATCTTAAAAATTTCCAAAAAAAAAAAAATTAAAAAAAATTTCAAAAATCTTAAAAATTAAAAAACCAAAACAAACAATAAATAAATGAAAAAGATTTTTAAAAAATCTCGTTTCGACGGTAGCGTGAAGAGGGGTGCCTTTAAGCCGGGAAGTTTAAGATCGTTGCAAGGCGTCGTCCTCCCTCGTTCGTCAAGCAATTCAAATTTTACGCGACAAACGTATCAACATTGAGTGAAAATGCGGGGAAAAGGGCCGCGATTCGTCGGCAAAAGAGCTCGTGCACGTCGCGTGCTTCGAGCGAGGTTGCTAGGAAGCGGCAACGGTCGTGTGCGATCTAACTCGGTGCTCCCGAGTTCAAATTTGGCTGCGTGAGCTTCAGCTTGATCTGGCGCCCGCCTCATAGCTCGTCAAACAAAGCCAACTTACCTTGCCAGGCCACGGAGAAAAGCCTTTCATTTTCGCCCTAAAAGCACAAACGTAATCAATTAAATATTCATCGTGTTGTTTAAATTCTTTGCGAGAACGTGCCCGCAGCGGGAACACATCAAACACAAGTTCATTTTACCAGACTAAATCGCCAACGTTGAATAGTTCCGCCATGTTGAACGACTATGAGCTAGTGAATCACGGGATACAAATACTATTCAACAATCAATGCGGGTTTCGGCGCGGGGCGGCGCCACTCACTGGGCGCGTAAATTTGACTACCACGTGTTTTTTGATAGAGCGCTTCAGTTATGGGATTGTTGGAGAAAAATAATTTAACAAGTTTTGTTTTTAATTTTTATTGTTTTTATTTATTTTTAATTTTTTTTTTTAGGGTTTTATGCGGTGTACACTGCCAAGACTACTTTTAGCTGACAATACTTTTTCATGATCGTGCATTACATCGGTATCAGGGTCGTCAATGTGAAACTGCATTCTGCTCATTCTTTTCAAAGATAATCTTCGGAAAATTGAATGTGGTTTTCTATGTCCGATCGAGCCGAAAGTATCGTGCGTTTTGACCAGGCTCGGACTACTCACTGGTAGTAGTGGCGCATTTGTAACTTCCAAATTCACGACACCAGATGCAATCCACTTTCGATGTGATGTGCAATGTTTCTGAATAAAATGTAAAAATTAGAAATTAAAAAATTAAAAATACAAAAATTAAATTTATTTTCACTTTGAAATGTAAAGATCCAGCCGGGTCCAGTTTGAATTTGGCACTGCGAAATGCCAATGGAAATCGATCATCCGCTTGGTTGTCTATGATTTCTCGCAGACCGATTCGTGTGTACAAATAAAATCGCCGGCAAAAGAAAACGTCGGATAAAATGTACACATTTGTCAAACCATCCAGAGCTAGAAACAACAAAACAATTATTTAACATTAAAAATTTGCAGGAGAGCGGCCATTGCCATTTTTCAAAAATGGCGCTCGCCCTTCGTATATTCGTACACGCTAACGACATATCGAGAAAGATTTCATCCGACAAAATATGATCGATTAGGGATTGTTGATGATACACACTGAATACACGCAGGATAACCTCTTTCAATAAACCGTCATTAGTTTCTTGATGTGAGAATTGATAAACGGGCGCAATCTTAAGGAAAATGAAATGAAATTTTTAAAATTTTTTTAAAAATAATTTCATTCACCTTTGAAGCAACTTCACGAGGAGAGATTTCTAGGAGACGTTTTCTGTTGCATTTAGAAACGGACAGAAGGTCTCTTAAAAAACCCACGATTTGGTACGTAGAGGTTTCAAAACACTGAAAAATGGAGCGGGGGAAATAGAAAATGGAGAAAATGAAGCGCAAAAATTCGATTTAATTTGAATCGACCTTTGCACACGTGGTTGTGTCTTCACCGTTCACTTTCTTGTAAACGCACAAAATGTCAAACGTCTTAGCCTCATTTAAAATCGGTACAGTCGAGTAGGATCTTCCAAATAATTGCTCGCCGACGTCCTCTCGGATCACATCCCACGAAATCGAAGGATTTCCGCTTACGGCTGCAAAGAAATTTGAATTCCGTCTCATGCTAACCTAAAATGTCTCGTAGACATGTCATGTTTACGAGACAGTTTAAAATTGTCTTTTTTTTCACCCAGCCATAACAACAAAATGGCGACTCATTGTTAAATAAATAAACAAACAAACAATTGCGGTTGGAAAAATATGAACATTTTTATTTCTCCGTTCCCACAATTCCCTCTTTGATGGAAATATCTAAACAAGAATTGGATTTCACGTTGAGTGCGACGTCCGACAGAAGTGCATCCTCTTTCGCCATCCTAAGAAAATAATAAATAATAAAATCATTTTCGTTTTCGTTTTCGTTTTCAAACTTTACAAATAGGCAGAATTTGGTTGTCGTGTTGTCCTTGTCCTGATCGGATTTCGATATGGCAATCAACCCAGGGTGTTTCATAACTAATGACCGATTCCCGGGTTTCGATGTGGCAATCAACGGAGGGTGTTTCACCACTCAAGACCGATTCCCCGGATCATAAGTTTGATCAATTTAAGTCTGAAATCTAATAAATAACTGTGTTTTTCTTTCTTTGTCATGTTTTTTCACCATTCCCAAGCAAGCTGGATATGTCGGCTTGAGTTGTTCGCCACACGAGGGCGCTTACACATACAAAATGGCGTTTGCTGAGGTTGTAAACAAATGAGAGTAAAATGACTATAATTGAAGGAAATTTATTATTTTTTAGAGTTTGGGCGATGGGATGTCGATGAGAGAGAAGGCATTGCATAAAAGACGGATCAATAAGCAACACAGCAGTAATTTCAAGGCTGGATACGTCCCGATCAATGAAAATTATTTACACAAAACTGGGATTCGAGGCCGGAAAAGCTTTTTGAGTAAAATATTTACCTTTTTTTGGATTTACAAATGTGTTTTTCACGTTTTGTTATTGTTTTACAGTCTACGGTGTCGTCGGACTACTGTTCCTAGTCGTCTTGGGCAACTTACTCGTAACGGACGCCATTAATTTGCAATATTCAACATTAAAAACCAAAAATAATAATTGCAGGTCACTTTGATCCTCCTGAGTGTCTTGCGAATCGGTTACGGAATGGAAAGCTTGGAATTTCTTCCTTCGGGAGATCTTCTCAAGTTTCTCGTTCCATCGGATCTAAACCACGTGATTCCAGCGCAAGGAATAATCGGCGGTTTTATAAACCGAGATCTCAATATCTACGGCAGCAATGGCGGAAAGGTTTTCAAAAAAAAAATCGCAAATTAATTCCAAATAAAATCAATCATTGAATTCGCATTCAGCTCGACCTCAGTGCAAGTTGCGACACTCTCAAACCGGCATCCATCAGCCTGGAACCGAGGGAAACTACGATTAAAAACGTCGATTCATTCCGAATTATCAATCCAAACAACGGCAAAACCGTTTTCAACACCGACTACGTCGATTTCGGTTTGCCGAAATCGGTGAAAAGCATCAGCTTGAAAAAGGCCAAACTATCTCGAGTAATAAAATGAATTTCTTACAATTCCCGGTTTGATTAATTGAATTTTCAGGTGACCAGCCCGATTGACAGTCCCTTAACACTCTCTTCCGTGCGCCAAATCTATTTATTGGGCAGCGAAGGCATCAATATGGCGTCGAAGGAGATTGTTTGGAGCACGGAAGAGGATTTGATACTTAAAAGCATCGTAAGTGGCCCGGGTATTTGATATTATTTGTTTTATTTATTTTTTTGTGTTTTGCAGAACGGAAGTATTCATATTAAAGGTTCGAATGGAATGTTTATCAATGTTGAGTCGCATTTGTCTAAGGAGGGGTCAACGCTTCCAACGAAGAAGAAACACGGACAGTATAAGATTTGTGTTTGTAAGAATAATAAACGTTTGTTTAGGATTCATGTTTTGCCGAACAGCCATCATTACGACTGTTCGAATGCGGTTGTGTCGGGGAAAATGAATCCTTGTTCGTAGGTTTCGCGCTTTCTGGCTAATTTAAGATTAGAATTGAATACCAAAGATTTTTTTTTTTACATTTTAAGTGTTGTATTTTAGGAAATTTTATTTGTATTGTTATTTTAAAAGTTTTGTTATTGTTTTGTAGATTTCAAACTGTAGTTTTAACAGTTTTGTACAATTTTTTTTGTTATTTATTTATTTTTATTTTATGAATAAATTTTTGCTTCCTGCTGAATGATTTTTATGTTTCGTTACACGATATGAAATGAATAAATTAAATGATAAAATAATTTTTTTGAATAATTAAATTGTTTTTACGAACCTTTTACGGATATAAAATGACGATATTCCCCGTTTGGTAGTCCTTTAATGCTTGATATTGCGAGAAAACGCACAACCTGCAATAAATCTGAAACAAAAAATAATTTTTTAAATTAAGAAAAAAAAAAAATAAAAAAAAAAAAAACAAAAAACAAAAATACTCACGATAAGACATGAGAAAAACCAACTAATAATTGACGACCATGTTGAAATTGAAAAGAAAAAAGAAATTAAAAATCAAAAACAAAAGGTAGAACTTTCAAAACACTGAAAAATGGAGCGGGAAAATAGAAAATAGAAAAATTGAAAATAGAAAAATTGTCAAACAAACAAACAGACAATTGCGGTTAGAAAAATATGAACATTTTTATTTCTCGGCCATTCCCACGATTCCCTCTTTGATGAAAACATCAAAACCAGAATTAGATTTCACGTTGAGTTTCGGAATTTTCTTCATTTCCACGACGGAAAAACCGAATTTTCGAATCGCGGACTCCAAATCGCAAAAATGGCAGCCCAAAAACACTAATTTCCACAAGGGGTTCACGAGTTGCTGGATATA
This sequence comes from Strigamia transsilvanica, assembly GCA_034701245.1. NCBI lineage: Eukaryota > Metazoa > Arthropoda > Chilopoda > Geophilomorpha > Linotaeniidae > Strigamia > Strigamia transsilvanica. Next base: position 6,807 of record JAQIXU010000375.1, on the reverse strand, counting down.
ACGCGAGGTTGTCCCGGGTTCGGAAAACGTGTGCTCCAGGAAATAAAATTTTCCGCCCTAAAACGAATAGAAAATAATAAAAACAATAAAACAACGGATAAAAATCTCGTTTTTTCGAAGTCGGTTTGTTGCCTCGAATCTCGTTTCCTCGAATCCCGAAAGTGTGATTAGGCGAGTTTTGGTTCATTAGTAAATAGTAATTGGTCATGGTGACTGTTTTACGTGTAAAATTATGTAAATCAATCGATTTACGCATTGTATGGTGAAAATAACACATTTTTACACCGAAAACGACGTGAAATGGTGTAAACTAGACATTTTTACACCGAAAACGACGTGAAATGGTGTAAATTACACATTTATACACCGAAAACGACGTGAAATGGTGTAAATTACGCATTTTTACACCGAAAAAGACGTGAAATAGTGTACGTTACACATTTTTACACCGGAAACGATGTAAAATGGTGAAATGGAGGAAAAGTATAAAACGTTTCATCGAAATGGATATTTGAATTTCTGTTTCGAAGAAACAATCCGACCCTGATTTTTCGTGTTGTTTACCGGCGCTAAGACTCTGTTCACTTCTTTAAGAACAGCATCGAGGTTTGCGACCGTACAGAGCACGAAGACGGACACGACTGCGTCCACGCTGCCATCCTCGGTGCCCACCAAACTTTCCGCGCCGGATATGACCAGCCGTTCGAGATTGACGTGTGGGAATTCCTCGAGTCGATTGAACAGCGTGGATCTGAAGTGCGCGTTGGGATCGTAGCAAACTAGACGACAATCTTTCGGAAAATATTCCAAATTCGATCCGGGTCCCGATCCGATTTCCAAGATACGAATTGCATTCTCGCGACGGAGTTCCGGCGAGTGCGATTTCTGTTCGGACAATTTGGAAAACAATATTTCTTTATGTGGTGCGAGCATTTTCATCACGTCCTTCATCATGATATTTGAATAAATCCAAGCGAATAAACGTTCGGACAGCGAATGTCCGTTACGGTATAGAAATGCGACGATAATAATTAGAGTCGCCCATGGTAATATCGTGCTGTAGACGACGTCCGACAGAAGTGCATCCTCTTTCGCCATCCTATGAAAATAATAAATAATAAAATCAAATTCGTTTTCGTTTTAAAACTTTACAAATAGGCCGACTTTGGTTGTCGTGTTGTCCTTGTCCTTCCCGGATTTCGATGTGGCAATCAACCAGGTGTGTTTCACCACACATGATCGATTGCCCGGATCATAACTTTTAATCATTTAAGTCTGAAATCGAATATATAATTGTGTTTTTCTTTCTTTGTCATGTTTTTTCACCATTTCCAAGCTGGATATTTCAGCTTGAATTGTTCGCCACACGAGGGCGCTTACACATACAAAATGGCGTTTGCTGAGGTTGTAAACAAATGTGAGTAAAATGACTATAATTGAATGAAATTATTTTTTTTTTAGAGTTTGGGATGTCGATGAGAGAGAAGGCATTGCATAAAAGACGAATCAATAAGGAACATAGCAGTAATTTCAAGGCTGTCCCGTGTCTAATTTAAGATTAGAATTGAATACCAAATACTTTACATTTTAAGTGGAATTTAAAAAGTTTTGTTATTGTTTTGTAGATTTCAAACTGTAGTTTTAACAATTTTGTACAATTTTTTTTGTTATTTATTCATTTTTATTTTTTGAATAAATTTTTGCTTCCTGCTGAATGATTTTTGTGTTCTTACGAACCTTTTGTGGATATAAAATGACGAATTGTAGTCCTTTAATACTTGATATTGAGAGAAAACCACAACCAGCAAAAAATCTGAAACAAAAAATAATTTTTTAAATTAAGAAAAAATATAAAGTTAATAAACTATGCGGATTTACATTTTAGACTAAAAAACTGAATTTTAGACTGGAAAACCGCATTTTTAGACCTAAAAACAGCATTTTTAGACCTAAAAACAGCATTTTTAGACTAAAATACAGCATTTTTAGACTGGAAAATTGCATTTTTAAACTGGAAAACAGTATTTTTAGACTAAAAAACTGCATTTTTAGACAAAAAAAACTGCATTTTTAGACTGGAAAACTGCATCTTTAGACTGGTAAAACTCGGAAAACAGCATTTCAGACTGCAAAATTGCATTTTCGGATTGAAAAACAGCATTTCAGACTGTCGTTGCGACGTTTTTACGTTACGTCGCTACAACGTAACTTCGCGAAAACGATACGTCGTAGCGACATACTTTGCTAAAATGATACTATGCTAAAACGCACCGTGGGAAAAAAATTCGCTAAAGCGGGCATCGCTAAAGTGATTATTCCCCCCGCTTACATTACAAATACATAAACATATGTTGTAAGCGTCGATCGTGCAATTGATAAGCACCTATGCTCGAGTTCAAATTCATGTTTTAGGAAGTGCAACACCTCCAACACGCAAAGTTCAAAAAGATTCTTTTATTATTATTCATTTTCAAAAAATAACAAACAGAAACCTCTTTTGTTCAACCAACTTTATCACATCCCAACATTACATAAATATAATTTCCATATGAAACCCTCGAATAAATTACTCCAAACAGAAAAAATTTCGTATATAAGCCACTGCTGACTGCAGCAACAGCCTAACTAACCTAACTAACCTAACTAAACCATGAAATCCTACTTGATAGTTCTCTTGGTCGTCATCTCAGCAGCAGTAGTGGAGGGAGTAAGTATATGCATTAATTAAAGCCAGTTATAGCCAGGGCCGCGGCAAAATAGAATTTTATCGGGCGGCGGAAATGTGTCGCATAATTACTAACCAATATGATTTCTTTTGATGTAGCAAAACTGCTTCAAGGATGGTGAATTGGAAAAGGTGAGAAAAAAATATTTCTGACGAGTTTTATTTGTTGTGAAAACTACCTGATTTCTAATGCAGTCAGCGAAAGAGTCTTTTGAGAAAGCGTATGGTCCATTGATCAAACAATGCAAGGAGGAACAGCCAGAGACAGTAAATACATAAGATTTCTGGCTAGGTATACATTAAGAAAATAATATTTATTATTAACAGAGTAACGACTTTTGTAAATTGAAAATCTGTTTTGTCGGAAAGGTAAACTTTTTTTCTGGCGTTTTATTCACAATCTAATTGGCAATTATGAATTAATAATAGCTCAGAGCTCCAATAGAAGAGTGTAAATCTAAAACAGTAAGTTGCACATAAATTGGAATTGTTGTATTGAAATAACAATAACCCTAATTAACAACTAAAAACAGGACGAGGCTGAGAAGAAGGAATGTTTTAGCACGCTGGTGATAGAAAAATATTTTTGACGAATTTTACTTGTTGTGAAAACTATCTGATTTCTAACACAGATGAAGAAGGACCTTATTGAACTAAAGAATGTCGCAGTCATCAAGAAATGCAAGGAAGACAAGCCAGAGACAGCAGTAAATTCATAAGATTTTTTTGTTACCCATTTGGCTAGATTTATAATATAAGAAACTAATATTTATTATTAACAGAGTGACGAATCTAAAATGAAGGAGTGTGTTAAAGGGAAGGTAAACTTGATTAGTGGTATTTTACTCAAAATATAATTTACATTTACGAATTAATATTAGTGGGAGGCTGCAATGAAAGCATGTAAGGCTAAAGATGGTTCAGTAAGTTGCATTATTACAAACTGTATTTGTTCTATTCAAACAATCCTAATTAACAAAAGGACACGGACAAGACAAAAGAGGAGAGAAAAGAGGGATGGAAATGTATTAACAAGGAGTTGGGAATAGTAAGTGAAATTGTTTGCAATTGTCATTTCATGAACACAACTGATTTCGTATGAAATAGGAATACAAGAGAGAAGAGTTTAAACTCGAAGACTACAAGACCAAAATGCTTGGTATGGCTTTACCTGATGCAAGTTTGGATTTTAGAGATAAAAAAAATAGTTTGAATTTGCTAAGGCTAACAAAGTGAATGAATGTCAACAGAAAAAGAAGACAGTTGAAGATGCAATCACTTCCTGTGAAAAGGAGGAGGGTTTTGTAAGTGGAATTTAAATAAGAAAAATTAACCCAAATAAATGTTTTCTTTTCCATAACAGAAAGCCATGCTTTGTGCGATGAAAAATATATCCGAAGTAAGTTATATACCTTTCCATAGTAAATGCAGTCAATAAAATGCTCTTTTTGAAGGCTTGTCCCGACAAGAAAGCATTCTCCAATAAATGCCGTAAAGAAGGAAAAGGAGGAAAAGAAAAGTAATCAACTAATTTTATATTAATTGTCTTTGTAAAGATGATAAAAAAAAATAAAATTATGATCACATATTTACTGGATTTGTCAAATAATTTCCCTCATTCCATGAGACAAAACAATGAGAAATCATCAGTCAGAAACAAGTACTGTAGCTGAGGAAAACACTTGTCAATATTGAATAAGAATGGGCAATGGCGAAAACTTAAAGATAGCAAACAAATAGGCAAACCTTAGGACAATGGAAATTAAATTAAATTGACCGGATACCCAAGAAGCACCCCGAAATGCATTTCCCCTTGCACACGACTTTGAATCCAAGAATCCAGAATAAGTGAGGTCATATAAAAGTGTGACGTCCAAATCATGTTGAAATACAACAGGTACACCTGCCATTCTATTTCAGTTATGAATTTTAGTATGTCTTGTATACTGAATTTACTTTAGTCACAATGAAAAACGCAACAAATAAAACGATTCAAATCCGATGAATCAAGCAAACAAGCAAACAACTTTTTTGTGCCCTAAAACACCTAAAGAAAAAGGTTGCTTGAGGTTTCAGTGCCACTAGGAAACAACTGGAAGTTGAAATTGCTGTTTCGTTGGAAATTTAAATAAAAAAAGAAAAAAACCACCAGGCGCATTCATGAAGTCATTTAAACTAGTTTAAGTTTTTTAAACCAGTCTAAATGTCAAATTTGATATGTAAAATCGACATTTAGACTGGTTTAAAATATTTAAGGCAGTTTAAATGACTTTGTGAATGCGCCAATTTCGGGGCGAAAAATGATGAACTCAGCTTGGATTTCCTGAATTTTACTTCATAAATTACGATTCCTGCGTTACTAACCAAGTGAATATTGTTGTATGCAACTAGAATACCGGCCAAACTGCAAATAATTTAGAAATTTATTATTAAATATTAATTAATTAAATTAGATTAATTAGTTAATTGGTTAACTCGGTGTGTAGCGATTTGTTGCGCTTTTAAATAATCGCTAATTCCTTTTTTTACTCTGCCGACGTAACTCACCGAAAGTTTGATTGTGTACGTTGTCGTGGTTAATTTCAAACACGATGCTTTCACTCTCGGTAATCTCCGGCTAACAGGAGATGGCGCTACTATCCGGGTTACGTCAGTCTTAAAAGTCAATCTGGAAAAAAGAGAAGTGAAGTTTAAAATGGAGGTTCGCACGTGGATAGTGCCATCCGCCTAATTTCCTCGCGAAGAAGTAAGTAGAATTTAATTATTCTAATTTTATATAATTAAGTGTAGTGTATGGGAGGTGGTGGGTCCTGTTAAACCTAGTGAATGCATCTCGGCTTTTACTCGTTCAGCCTGAGATTACATTCTATTTTGAAAGTACGGCGGATCGCCAGTTGGCGCTATCTGACGGCAAATTTGGAACTGATCGTACAGTAGTGCTTTTAGTTTTGTATTTTTTGTTCATGTGTTACATTTGACTTATTCTCATTTTTATTTTAGAAATACAGCATGGTCAACATACAAAAAGCCATCAAAGTAAATTACTATCTCGACCCACTGGATTCGAAAAGAAAAGAAAAATATCAATTTTCTCCATTTGTCAGGGATTTCTCATCATGTCGGTCGAATTGGAAGAAGTATTTAACAGCATGCGTACGGGGACGGGGAGGGTGCCCGGAATGTGGCTGGCCAAATCGTACCCGTCGCTCAAACCACTCGGCAGTTACGTGAGCGATTTCATCGCGCGTTTGCGCTTTCTCCAGACGTGGTTCGAGAAAGGAATTCCGCCAATCTTCTGGCTGTCTGGAACTACGCCCGCAAGTACACCATTCCGATCGATCTTCTCGTGTTCGATTTCGAGCTGTTGGGCGACCAGGATTACGTTAAACCGCCCGGCGACGGTAAGATACTGAGATTCGAGTGGCGGAATAGAAAGGAAATGAAATGTTTCGTTTTAGGGGTCTATGTGCGCGAGGTGGGACCGGAAGAAGGGAAGGACAATCGCGGAATCGTTACCTCGAGTTCTGCACGATTTTATTTTTTTTTTATTTCTAGTCATACACTGCAGATGATCTCATCCAAACATATGATAAAATTATTGTTGAGCTGGAAAGTTATATTCACGCCACATTGGCACCAATGTCTAATCCGCAAGTTGTAGCATTACATAATCTGCTCGTAATGCTCGAGACGTGATAACAGCATCGGCCGTGGAAAATTGTCAACAGAAAGCGAGAGCTGTCGATTTGCAGATGTTGTCGATAGATGGCGATGTAAGATGGCGCGCCGTTGGAAACAAACATGGCTGACGACGATTTCTCGAGTAATGAACCGGTTGTATTCTCGCAATTTCACCACCTCAACTGCGAACTTCAAGAGTGTCCCGAACGCCGTAAAAAGCACAAGTTCAAACATTGGGATCACGCGCGAATAAAGAACTGCAGAGCGCGCAGTGCATTCAAACTGCTGGGAATAGACGACAAATATCGCATTTTAAAACCCGGACAAACTTATTGAATGCGGCGCCGCACCGGGCGCCTGGACTCAAGTTTGCGTCGAAAGAATAAACTCCGACGACAGAG
>JAQIXU010000374.1:0-37931 GCA_034701245.1 Strigamia transsilvanica | reverse complement strand
CTATGTGAATATCTAAGTGATGCAAAGACTTCGGAGCGACTTTTTAGACAAACTATTCATCTAGTTATCGCTATTTCATTCGTGGACAGAATAGAAGTAATAAACCACCAACACATCAATCGCAAATCATCAAAGTTAGGCCTAAGTGGTTTTCGCACCAAATTCACTAATTTGCAACAGACAGAAAATATATTACATAAAGTAATAACTAATTTATCATTTAACACGAAGGTTATCAGAAGTCATAAATTTTGTTATACTTACATTCAAAACATACAATACTTCCAACGTCGTCGACGAGAGTTGGTAGAAGAAAATGAACTATCACGCATGCGCTCGTACAAGATATTTGCACAAGCTACCGTAGCGCTAATTACGTACCACGTGATTAAATATTTCGTCACGTGGCTAAAATCAAAATTTAGTTATACCGAACTTTCATTTTGGTGCAAAAACTACAAATGTTATGAAAAATCGGGTGATTATTTGGCGAAGTCCACGAGCACATTGAAAACACACGTTGAATAAGGTCAAAATCGACACAAATATTCCGTTTTGCACGGTTTTGCCACTGGGCGCTGCACACCCTCACTTAAAACTCAACTCAAGGTAACTCAAACTATATAAAACTGATATAAACACAAATATAAAATATCTAAACTCAAAAAGTAATTAGTAAACTTTGCAAAATAAAGCACGATCTAAAAACACAAACACTGAAAAACTTTTTTGAATGCAGCTGTTAGGTATTTTGTAGGTATCCGTGTGGTCCTGGTCTGCACACCATCCACGCAGATGTAATTAGATCGACTAATTAATTCCGATTCAATAAATTCTATTTCATTTGCATTTTTATTTCAATTCCAATCGTCTGTTTATTCCAACGCTCATATTAACATAAGAACCGTAAACCGGACGTCCGTAAAAAGTCACATTCAACAAGTGCTTTTCTGGGGATTTAAGACCAAACCTAAACCTTGCATTCACATCAAAAACTGGGAAAACCACAGACAGGGCCGGGCGAACCCCGAATCTGGCGCCCAGTCCAAAACAACAACAACAACAAAATAAAAACGATTAAATATGTTGCCTGATGTGCATGGGACACGTCTCTGCTAAAACTAAAATGCTAAAACGACCCCACAGACCTCTGTTGGTCCGTTTTCGTTTTTGTTTATTTTTTCTTAGGCATCCCAAATTTCTTGAACTTCCTGTTTCTAACCCCAACTACAAAAATTTAACCTTATTATAACTATAATCACAAAAATTCCAAATTACGTAATAAAAACTTCAATGATTGACAAAACTGCTTTTGTTTTACTCATGAATTTAAGTACAAAACGATCTTACAAACCATTACAAAGTAATTCTGGTCTAATACATTTTTGAAAAATCTAACCTGAATATTGAAATGTACACCATACAAAACGCCCGTGTACCATTGACTTCACATTCAGATGGTTCACCTCACGAGCAAACTTAATTTAAAAATCATTTTTCTAAAAATTTCATTTTGGCAGTGTATAGTTATTATTTTGTTAGTGTTTTGTCCACTAATAGAATTAGAAAAATAATAAATAAAGACAAACCAGCTGGACAAAACAGTTAATGCCGTCTCATGATGACAGTGAATAAAAAGAACCTTCTCTATAATGAAATCTCAAGTGTGACTATTTAAATCATACACTTTTTATGTACTACCAATTTCGAAAGTTAAAAATTTAAGCACTTTAACCTAATTCTATTCAGGATCCATATCTCCTCTCCGTGTCCCACCATCTGCGAAAAAATAAATTTATAGTTAATTATTTTTCAGGAACAAATCTTTTTTTTTTAAAAGTATACTCTTTTCTTGGCACGTGGGTCCAATCCATCCGTAAGGGCAAAAACACTGTCCATTTACGCTATCACAAAACCCTCCGTTATGACATTCACAATTCAAGTTACAGTTTACACCATATTTATTCTCTGGACAGTCTTAAAAGAAATATCAAATCAGATTAATAAACTACGTAAACTCAAAATATAATTTATTACAACTTACTTTGATGACATTTTTCACCCATAAATCCAGGTGGGCATTCACACACGCCAGTTTCTCTGTCGCATGAAAATTCACCGCAATCACAGGAAGAAGAACAGAAGGATCCGTAAGTGCCAAGTTCACATTCTGTTCAAACAAAAACATCAGAACCCGCACTTTTTTTACTTCTACAACTCGAAAACAACCTTTTTCACATTTTGGTCCCATGTACCCAGGTAAACACAAACACTGTCCTGTAATGTGGTCACATTTGGCATTGTTTACACACTCGCATTTGCGGCTGCAATATGAGCCATACAATCCTTCGGGACATTCTTTGAAAGAAGACTTATCATAAGTTTGTGTATCTTCATATTTAATATGTAATAGCAAACCGTGTTCACATAGGTGACCTAAATATCCATCGTGACAATGACAACAGCCGGTTGTGCCATCACAAGTTGAATTATTCTGACAAAGACATTCGTGGTTGCAATCGGCTCCAAACTTTCCCGGTGGACAAGCTGTACGACAACATTTAAATCAACAAAATATATGAATTGTAGAGATGGTATTAAACTACCTCTTTGGCAATGAATTCCAGTCCAGCCAGCGGTACATTGACAATCACCACTCACTTTATCGCAGTGACCGCCATTCGCGCATTGGCATATACCGCTGCAATCTTTTCCATACTGTCCATCGGGGCACACTGGTTGAAGTAAAAGAGTTTTGTTTTTATTTTAATGAATATTACAAATCCGAGCAGGAAATGTGCAAAACTACCTTGTTCACAATGTTCGCCCGTAAAACCCGATGAACAGGTGCATTTTCCCGTCGATTTATTGCATGTACCATCATTATAACAAGTGCAACTTGAATTGCAATTTATTCCGAAATGTGATGATGGACAATCTGCGATACAATTATTCATTTATTTTAAATTAAAAATCAAAAACAACAAGAATAATTTACTTCGTGAGCATGTAGGGCCATAGAAACCTGGTTCACATTCGCACAAACCAGTAATTGGACTGCAATAGGCTTCGTTCTGACATTGACACATTTCTTCGCAATTTACACCAAATAAGCCAGGTGGACAACCTTCAAATGAATACATCTGTGTCAAAACCTCACTAACCACACAACTGTGAATGCAGCTAAATTAAATCTTATTAAATTACCTCTCGTGCACTTTCTTCCTTTGTGCCCTGGTTTGCAATTGCATTCACCATTGACAGGATCACAATTTGCACCTCTTGGGCATTGACAGATGTTTGTACAGTTCGCTCCAAAATAGCCTCTGGGACACGCTGTAGTAAAAGAACATTTTTTTTTTCAATAGATGACAAGTGAAATTAATATTCTGATTAGTTGTACCTTTATTACACTGTCGCCCACTCGTTCCAATCGGGCAAGCACAATGTCCCGTAACATGATCACAGGGTATAGCTGCAGGACAGCTGCATTTTTGTTGACAGTTACGACCGAAGTAACCTTTGGAGCACGCTAGCAAAAAGAAATGCAGTTTGTTGAAGCAATAAAAGCTCCATCAACTTAATTGCAACGTTTTACGTTTATGGCATTTATGTCCATGAAAGCCATCGGCGCATTCGCAAAGGCCGGTAACCTTATTGCAAGTTCCATGCTCGCAGTTGCAAACTTCTGCACAATTATTTCCGTAAAATCCTTGACGGCATTCTGCAATCCAAATGTTTTACATGATTTATACAAAAATTGCAGTAATAATTATACCATGTTCGCAGTGTTTGCCGTGAAATCCGGGTGGGCATTGACAAACACCGGTAAATCGATCGCATTCCACCTTTATCGGACACGGACAATGAAGGGCACAATTTGCACCATGGAATCCAACGGGGCACGCTAAAAGCAATAAATGTATGAGAGACTGCATGTTTGAATATTTTTTATACTCACGGGTGTCGCATAACTTCCCAGTCCAACCTTTAGTGCATAAACATTCACCAGAAACGTGATCGCAATCCACATCGTTGTGACACACACAGCGTTGTACACAATTCAATCCATAATAATCTTTCGGACATTCTGCAAGAAAAAGATTATGCAAATTTTTTTTTTTTAAATTTGAATACCAAATTAATACAATTACAAATTTTAACCTGAGGTTCATACTTTGACTGCACGTTTTCCCGGTGAATCCCGCACTGCAAACACACGCACCCGTCACTCGATCGCAGACGCCGCCATTTTTGCAATTGCATTCATTCTCGCAATTCGAGCCCCACAAACCCGAAGGGCAAACTAAAATATAAAAAAATGGTAAGAAATTTATTTAAAAACCCAATTCCAAAACAAACCATTTCTGCACTTGGGTCCAAATGTACCAGGAGCGCATTGACACGCGCCCGTGACAGGATTACACTGTGCGTCTGATGCACAATCACAACTTTTCACGCAATTAACTCCGTACTGTCCACCAGGACATGGAAATTGGCACTCGTTACCCCTCCACCCGGAAGGACATTTACAAGAACCTAATATATGATCGCATTCTCCTTCATTTTGACAAGTGCACTTCTGTTTACACGCCGCTCCGAAAAAACCGTGTCGACATGCTGCGCAAAAGTTTCCACTTGTGAAACTGAAATCCAGTCAAAAAGTTATCAAACTTACCTTCATCGCATTGAGAACCGCGCCAACCTGGAGAGCAAATGCAATCACCAGTTGCACGGTCGCAATCTCCTCCATTTAAACAATGGCAGAGTTTGGTGCAACTTGGACCGTAGAAACCGGATGGACATGCTGGAACGGAATTACGGAATGTGTTAAGATCAACCACGTAAACCGAATATGAATAAGGCGCTCGTTACGTCTGTCGCAATGTGCTCCGGTCCAACCTGATGCGCAAGTACAATCACCCGTTACAGCGTCACATTCGGCACCATTTTGACACAAACAATGCGATAAACAATCGTGTCCAAATCGGCCATTGGGACATCCTAAAAAATTATCAAATTAGTTACTTTTTACTCGTTTTTGTTGCTTGCAAATACTTACGAAGATCGCAGCTCTTGCCAAAATATCCAGCCTGACATATGCATTTTCCATTCACGGGGTTACACGTTGCACCGTTTGCACAATTGCAAGAATTCATACAACTCTTCCCATAAAGACCACTTGGACAAGCTAAAAATAAAAAAAATTAAATTATCTTTTACATCGATGTAGGAAAATTTCTTATACTTATAGAACAATCTTCGCCCATGATTCCTGCTGGACATAAACAAACTCCCGTGACAGGATCGCACTTTCTTATACCGCATGAACACATTAACATGCAATTATGGCCAAATGTTCCTTCATCACAACCTAAAAAAAAATTTTTTTAAGTAAATAAAAATTGTTCAGGTTTTTTTTTTTACCTTGATTGCATTCAAGACCAGTAAACCCTGCAGGACATTTACGAAAACAAGCACCAGTTGCTGGATCACACTTAGCCCCATCAGCACATTGACATGTCAGTTGACAGTTAGCACCCCAACTACCAATAGGACAAGTGGTATTACAGTTTTTCCCGGTGAACCCTGACTTACATAGACATTTACCATTCTAAATAAACAGTAAAATAATGTAATTGAAATCGGAACCATCATTTTTATGCTTTATTTTCATTCTACCTTTGGTTCGCACTTTAAAGTGCCATCTGTTTCACATTCACATTTATTTCGACAATTTGGACCGTACGAATCTGGTGGGCATGGTTTATTGCAATTAGGACCAAATAAGCCAGCGTCACATTCGCAGAATCCCCATACCCGGTCACATCTACGGCAATTGGTTGGGCAAGACCGGTCGCAATGTTTTCCATAATAACCTGCAAAAAAAAAAAATTAAACAAACTTAAAATTTCAAACTCATTAACATTTATTCCCAATTTTACCTGCTGGGCATCCAATTTCACAATTAATGCCAGTGATTCCTTTAGGACACTGGCATTTTCCAAACACTGGGTCGCATTTACCGCCATTGCGACAACGGCACATTTGATTGCAATCGGGTCCATAAAATCCCTTGTAAAAGAAGTTAATTTAAAAATTAAAATTAAAATTTGAAATTAAACAACAAAATTTAAAATATTTTTACTTGTGGACAAGTAGTATTGCAAATTAAACCCATGAATCCAGCCAGACATTCACATTTGTTTTGTCTCAGGTTACACTGTCCTCCATTTTGACAATCAGTGCAGGAAAACTCGCAATCATCACCAAAAGTTCCAGGTGCGCACGCTGTGTAAACAAATAAATAAACTCAGCTCTTGTTTGATTAAAATATTCTCACCAAGATTACTTCAGTCTAAAGAGTATTGTCACTACTAAACCTATAAGCTGCTTATAAAGGTTGACAGTTTAATTCAATTTTATTTAAACGACTTATCTTTTTTCTTTTTAAATGTAAGTGACTGAAGTGACTCTCTAACTGCAGTAAATTACTATCAGGGGTCTCAGTGAATTTCTTCGAACCTTCTTTCCTCTCTGCTGCATCCAAAAATTCCAAGACATGATTGTGATTCTCAAAGAGTGGCTCAACCGATTCAAGGGTTGGTTGAAATCGGATATGTGGGAAAATATTGTTAGTATCACTGGAACCAGGACGATAAGCTGCTCTTGTGTCTGGCAAATCCCATCGATTTGAGACTGGATCTACCGGTATTACTGCTGAAAAATCACATGACTTTTATCAGTTCCCACAGTAATGACCCCACGCAGTTCCTAAAATTTTTATATTAATCATTTGATAACCATCAAACTTTTATCTCAATCTGACTTCATAGCAATGCGAAATGATAAATGTATTTTACACAATGGTTGAGGATGTTTCACTGCACTACTTTACTCATACTCATGCAGAATTAGTAAATAACTGAATAAATTAGTTACCATCACAGGTGAAACCGTCCACATTAAGCGTATACCCAGAACCACAATTGCATTTATAACTTCCATCTGTGTTCTCACATTCTTGTTTACAATTTGCAATTTGCAATTTACATTCATCAATATCTGAAGAATTTGAAATTAATATTGACCATTTTCAAGGTCAATTTTATAATAATTACATACCATCACAACTTCTTAGATCATCTCTCAACTCAAAGCCTTCTTCGCACGAGCAATCTGGAGAACCGTCAGGTGATGCACTACATGTGTGATGACATCCTCCATTGTTTTCCAGACAGGGATCAACTGGCTTAATGTCTAAACCAAAAAAAAATATCATCTAATATAAAACTTGAAAAAGAATTTTAAAAAAAATTAAGCTGTAGTTGTTTATAAATTAATCTGCACCAAAGTTTATGAAATTAATGTCTCATGAGTCATGTTTTGTGTATAAATATTAGATGTTTTGCAGAGTAGCTAGTTTGACCATTCCAATGCACACCATGACCCAATTTTACAGGATAATATTTATGACAAAATAAAACGAAAGATATAAAACTAATAATTATCTTATCATGATGAAACTTGGTACACTATAATTATATTCCGAAAAATGTTACTTTTGCAAGTGTGTTTATCTTCTTTGAGCTCATAATTTGAATCACACATGCACATATACGATCCCATGGTATTGTAGCATAAATGCTCACAAGGTTTGTAAAGCTCGCATTCATTAACGTCTGCAAAAACAGGAGGAAGAAAAAAAAATCTAGTTAGTAAACCGTCCGAATCTACAAATCGTACAAATTACCTTCACAGATTTTTCCATTGCGTGCAAGTTTGTAACCGGAAAAACATTTGCATTTAGCCCGACCTCTGATAACTTCGCATTTATGCAAACAACCGCCATTATTGACTTGACAAGGATTCCCTCCTACATGCAAACGAGGCAAATAAGAAGAGACATGACAATGCGGAAATACAATCATACACGATAAAAATTAAAATTAGAAAAAAAATAAAAAATAAAAAATTATTTTTAAAACTCACTACAACTACGTCCGTCTTGGTGTAACCTAAAACCAGGTCGACATTTACACGTAACGCCGTTATTCAAATCTTCGCAAATATGTTGACAATTTCCATTACTAATGCTGCATTTAGATGTCGCTGAAAATAAGCATAAGCAAATAAAACCACATGTTTATACTGTCAGTCACATTCAAGTTGACTTGACTACTGATTAAAAAGTAGCTGATTTATACGGACTATTTACTCTTTAAGAAGTTTGTTGGCATTCAGCCACTTTCGAACCTGACTGGCCGATTGCCAAACAGATTCTTTAATTTCGCTTAAATAAGCGTATCCTTGTGAATGAATCAATTAATCACTCTCGAATTATTTTTCTTTTTAAAGAGGCTCCCACTTTTATTTCAAATCGCACTGTGGTTGACGCCGTAATTACTGTATTAAAAAAAAATTAATAACATACTTACAGATACAAGTTCTGCCATCCATATGCAACTTCTGACCACTTAAACATTCGCAATGAAAACTGCCCGGAGTGTTTACACATGATTCTTGGCACCCACCATTATGAATCTGGCATTCATCAATGTCTTTTTCACGAAATAAAGTAAACAAATGTAGCAAATATGTACAAGTTTGATGGACTTAGTTCACCTTGGCATTGCCGCCCATCACTCGACAAAAGATAGCCGCTTCTGCATTTACAAAAGAAACTTCCATAGGTGTTGCAGCAATTGTGATCACACCCACCATTACCGCTGGCACATTCATTTACATCTGGAAATTAAGATTAAATCATTAATCTTGCAAATCAGCTTTTCGACAATTTTTACAAATGACTAAACGTCGTCAAGTAGCAATTAACATATATAATGACACAACCTTGGCATTCTAGGCTAAACTCAAACCCATACCTCAAAGATTACAATCTAGAGTTAATTTGTAATCCCAACACTTCATTTAACTTATCGGACAGAAATAAATTATTGCGATAAAATAAAAATCGTAGCCATTTATCTCAAATTCAAATTAACAACTGAAATGTCAGCTTTCAAATTGCTATTCAGTTTCCGGAAGTTATTTATCTTATTATATAAGTAAAGTCTATAGCTCATAATCTTAAACAAACTGTTAATTGTGTTAACCATTTGACGACAGGAAAAAACATGTTGACAAAAAAAAAATCAAAAAATTGGAGCAATGTGTCTTTTTTTTTTGGCATTTCTTTCCTTAGTGATGACTTAATCTACTTCCTAATTATAGATTTAAAAATGTGTATTACATAATTGGGAATTAATTGTCAACTCAGCTTTAACCTTCAAATTGGAACACGTGTTTGTTTGTTTGTTTAGGATAGTTTTTTTAAAAGAAATATTTCGGCACTCAACTTTAAGTCTGCATGTTAACATTTGTTTTAACTCTCAGCATAAAAAGTAACAAACAATTGTTTTATTTATGTTCATGCGGAGAAACCGATTGAAAACTTTCAAACTATTTTGAATTTTGTAAACAAACATTTTTAGCATGGGAAAATTAAAAGTAAAAGCAAACCTATTAAAGGCATTTCTAAGTCTCGATGATTTATTATGTAATTATAAATTTGTTAGACCATTTGAATGGTTTTCTCAGTGATGACACTTTCATGAAAAAGAAAACCTATTTTAGACACTGCCGTTATTTATTGTCGTCATAAAATAACCCAATAAACCTGTTTAAATAGGCCCTATTAGACCATCATTAGAAGAACTTTTAACTAAAAATATTTAAGACTAAACTTGCATTTTAAAAAAAAAAAAACATATAAAGCGCTACAGTGCAGTTGTTGACGACAAATTAAATTCCTGTCTAGAGGATCCATTTTTAGCTGTGTGTGGTCTTTCCTTAATCAATTTGTGGTTTTTACAAACAAAGCATGAAATTCATTCCGCAAAAAGGTTCAGTTCATGGCACGAATAACATTAACCTTCCAAAAAATGAATGCAAATGGTGATTTTTAGTTTTATGAATAAACCAAAAAGGAAAAAATAATAAAATGCTGACTTTGACTTTCAATCGAGTTAAAAGGGAGAAAAAAAACTTGGGTTAGACTGGTCCACTAATCCAGATTGAAAGTGCTGACACATCTTGTTGTTTTGCCCACAAGAACTTGCCATAACTGAATCGGACAATTTGGCAAGCACGTTGACACAGCTTTACACAGCTTTACATAATACTTGCGTGATTATTTTAGTACATTCTTAAAATACTTGCCCATACAGAAAAAAAACATTTTAAAAATAATAATTCACAAACTCAATTTGTTAAACCTCATACATCTTCATAAATGTCATTCTCAATAATCACAAACTCTGCGGTCAATATGTAAAAAAGAAAAAAAATAATTTACTGCACTTCTACATTACCCTAAAAAATATATAAATAATTTAGTAATAAAATTATAAAAATAAATAAATATCAATTTTTTTAGAGGATTGTAAAAAAAAACGTGATATACTACGAATGGAAGTGAATTAAAAATCTGATTCTAGACACGTTTCGTCAAATAGGTTACAAAGATTATAATGATACCCTAGACAAGGGTAAAACAGCCGTTTATAATTTTATTTAATTTTTTTTGTTTTAGCATATGATAAGTATATGGCAATTTTGATGTGTATGGCAGGGAAACATGAATTGCTTTTGTAATAAAAGGCATTTTTCAATTTTCCATCTACGCCAAAGACTTTGAAATTTTTAAACACCGTAAAGATTTAAATGCATACAAATAAACCAATTTAATGGCTCTGTCATGGCAAATTTATTTACTATAGGTGCAAACCGTTTTCTCTAAGTGTTTTTAAATGTGCTCCACTTTGTGTCCAACGTGAGGCAACTTGTAATCAATTTAAATGCTTCACTTACCATACTGGCATCGTGGGCCGTGAAATCCAGCAGAACACCTACACATTCTTCCGTATGAGTTACACCTGGATCCATGAAAGCAAACTCCCGTTTGGCATTGTGCTGCAATGAGCAAAAACAGTGTGATATAGTAGAAATTAACCATTTTGCTAGAAAAAATGGTTAAAATTGCTGTTCAAGGGCTCGGGAGTGACATGCGTGTTAATCAAACACAAGTTGAACCTCAAGTGTCTCACTTGTCTCCTTTTATAAGCTTGCGATGCGTTTGACTAGCCAATAAACGACAAGATAACAAAGTAAAAGATAACTCAACACCAATGAGTGAAAAGAAAAGGAAATTTTTAAAGCACAAAATACAAATATTATTGTAAATAATGTGACTCAGAAGTAGAAAAATTTATTATTAATTGGATTTAATTTATCGAGGATTTTTTTTACTTGCTGCCAAGTTACACACATTTAAAATTCTGGCAATAAAATACAAATAAAAAATTACTTTCTAAAAAAAAAAAAAATCAGCTTATACTAAAGGTCTTTTTCAAGTGTTTTCAATATTAAATTTAAAACTTTAAATTATCATATTTTATCTTTTGAACGACCGACTTATTTATTTTTAAATTCAGATGCATATCAAAAATATTTTCTTTTAAACTGAAAGAACTGAAAGCATTGAAGTTAAACATGAATATAAATCGAATTAAATTCAATGCTAATAGTTCAGCAACCTTTATTCAATGGTTATAAATAAACAAAAATTCTTATCAAATCAAACTATTAAAGAAAAGACTTATTTCATTTCCTATTAAGCTGTAAATCGTTTTTATTTTAAAATAAAAAGCACCTGTAATACAATCTCTGCCATCACTGGGTGTGTTTGAGGACAAGTTTTTAGTTTATGAGACAAGATTTTCTTTATTTTTATTTTTATTTTTTTTAAATTAAGAAAAGGATGTTTATTTAAATGTTTTATTTTGCATTTACAACCAGTAGCTTCTTTACCTTAGTTTGGGCAAAATTCAAATGCAAGTGTGGAATTTGAGAGAGAAAAAAAAATAGAGGTTAACGGAGAGATTAAACTCACGATACATGCATCCGGGCTCATCTCGCATTTGGATCCAACCATCACAACATCTTTTTTTCCTAACGGTTCTTGGTTCCACTGAATCGGTGAACGTCGTGTAATACATTGTCCTGCAAAAACAACAATTGTTAACATTGATAAAAGCTGACACCAGAATGCAGCTTAGCTTTCCTTTTGTTAAGGAAACACAGGAGGGAAAAAAATTGGTTACACAAATGCTCCCTAAATATAATACCACTCAAAACAGAAATAAATCAGTCAATAAGGGGGACAATATTTTAACTAAAAAAAAAATTTAAAAAACAAGGAAAAGTATTTTTAAGGCTCAAATGTTAACTTTTGTTCTTTAATTTTTACATGTAAACATACTAAGTGCTTTTCTGGCATGTAAGTGCAGCCCCAATAGTTTCTTTCATTTTATTGATTTTTTCATGTAAATGTAAGATAATAAAAAAAATTAAATATCTCTTTCAACTCTATCTTCTATTTCTATTTGCTATTTTTAATTCTCCTTCTGGGAACAACCTATTGAAACCTGACAAGAAAAATAACCCTACAATATAATAACCATGCCACATCAAAAGGTCCCTGACCCTGTCTAAGCAAAGAATAAATTCGCCATATATTTCCAGGAAGAGATGTCAAGAAGAATAAAAATGAAATTAAAAAAAATAAAATGAAAAAGGTTAGGAACAAACATACCTTGCTTCTTGTCCAATGCACCAACTAGAATTTCTTTCATCGCAATGTGGTTTCCACACCTTAATCAATTTCGTAAATGCCTTCACATAAGGTTTCTTAACATTCACATATCGAGTTTCATTGTATTCACAAACATGGGGCCTGGAAAAGAATTCGAAATAAAATAACAAGACAATAAAAAACCGAAAATAAAGTTAAGACGCCTCTTCAGAAGCTAATCACGCACGCGAGGTGTCGGGTCATAGGTTAAAAAAAGGTGCCAGGTTTAAAAAAAGTAGTCTCTACTCTAAGTGTTTCGTATAGACAATGAGATTCAGTATCCCACTGTGAATGACAGAAAATGATATCTTGCTTTCGCAATTTGTTTAATAAATTTTAATAAATTTTGTTTTTATTCCAATAATTTACACAAGAATCTAGAAAGTTATGTTTTTTTTTATTTGTTTGGGAAAGGATTTAGCAACAAATAAATAAAACACTAAATCACTAATAAATTATTCAACATTTACATAGCAATTACCATAGTGCACACACTTCCACATGACCACATATGTGCAGATTAAAATCAAGATTATGTGTGTGTGGTCCTGTTGGTGATGAGTTGACAGTATTGTGTTCCATGACACATACTTTTTTAAATTTGCTGTTACCCAATTAATATTTATGTATAATTAATGCTCAGCTGAAAATATCCCATGGTAGCAGCAAAGACCGGAACATAAAAACCTCAGCTTCCCTCGTATTAATTGAAACAGGGTATGTGTATGAGCCATTCTCGTGGCAATAAAGTGAGACACAATTTAAGAAACAACAGACCCATATACTTGTGCTTGATCCCAGTTTGTTCCTAGGGCCATTTTTGAACTCCCTCTGAACACCCTCCAATATGCTTAAGGTTAGAATACAAAACTAAGTGTGGGTGGTCTTAGACACTAATTTTTCTCTTACATAAAACTATGAAATAGTAGGGAATGTTTCATAGCAAAAGATTAAAATTTATAATAAATATTTTAAATTAATTCAATAATGAATTGCTTTTTTTTTCTTTTTTAATAACTTGTTTATGTTTGTAAAATGTGGGGAAAAAATAAACTTGAACGAGTTTTTTGTAATTAAAAGTTTCCTAATACTGAGTTGCATGTGAGATTATATTTTGATTTCATGTTTTTTTCAATTCTTATTATGGTTATGGTCTTAAATAAACGTTGTTAGAGGGAGGTTTTCTTCACCGCCCCTCATCAAGGGAGGTCGACCAAACATAAATTTTTTTTAACAAACAAGTAAACCAGTTGAAAGTTGTAAAACAATTAAATGAAACCGTAAAGAATGTTCATCCCATATATATGCCGAAAATACAATAAACATAATTATACCTTTAAACTTGAAAAAAATAATAATAAAGTAAAAAAAATGTTGCCTAAAAAAAGGTGTTAACAAATATTTCAAAAATATTTCAAAAATTGAAAGTGATTTTTTTTAAAAAAAAGACATAATTTAAAGTCGCACCTACAGTAAGTGAAAACATCCTATTATAACTACAAAAAAGTTGTGAAGCTTTAAAGAAATGCAAAACATGTTACAGAAAAAAATATTCAAGGTAATGATCACAGAAAATGCATACTTAAGAAGAACTTTAGAAGGAAAAAAGCAAATTAAAAATCAAAACATTTCACTGCACGCGGGACATATAAAAAAAAAAAACATCAAAATTACAATATTAATCAAATTTGTATTCCATTGAATTTTATTACATTTCAAGTTAAGAATACTTTTTCTTTAAACCAAGGCCAACAAGAGCCAGACAAGAATGTTTCATTTCATTCTCTTAAATGTATTGCATTTAAAATATAATAGCACAAGGCCCAAGCAAAGGAGAATTAACAAATTTCCAATTATTTATTTATTTTTTACCACCTAGCCAAATTAGGTTACCTTATTTAATGTTTAATTTTACCGGTGGGAGAGTTCAAACTCATAAAAACCAACTTCATTAAGATTCATTCCACACTTTTAATCTTAAGTTGTGTCCTCCGAAAAGCGGAATTTAAAAAAAAAAAGACCATCCAGTAGCCATGTCAACTTGTTTCACGGTCTGCCCACTCTTGGGTGTGGTTTTAGTTGGCATATCACATGGTTATTTGATACTCTGCAATTTGCTCTGGCTGTCCCTCAATGTTGAGAGGGGGGAAATTAGGTAATATAAAAATTAAAACTACTAATTATCAAATTATCTATGTCATTTTATATTTTTTTAAACACTCATTTCACACAACAAAAAAGTCGTCGCTATTTGTACTTACATCCGATTACACGATGTATGATTCCCATCATCTATATTTTATACACTAGTAATTATATGGAATCATATATCTTACTAAGAATTTTATGTATCCACCAAGGGTGGGCTCCTTTACGACGTCTGTAGTGTTACTCACGAAAAAAGTTTGAAAATGCCTTCATTGGTTTTGATGGTATCTTCAGCTTTTTGTTCCATCTTTTCTTGCTATTACTATTGTTTACAATATGTCAACAAACCTTTTTGCTAGTCACAATAAAGTATTTAGCATTGCTAATGAGAAAGTGATAGGTTAAAATGGGCAGTTAACGTGTTTTAACGACTTTCCCGAACTATTTATCGTTATTTGATGTCAATCTCAATGAGTTTTTTTGCTTTTAAAGAATGCAATTAGTCGGCTTCCCCGCAGTGATCCGTCTTGCTGAAGTTCAAAACTAAAAAAAAACATCAATCGTTTTCTCCTATTTCTAATATTGTTTTCTTTTCTGACCTTTACATTCCCCGTTAAATAATTTATAAAATGACTGGGCACATGTACTATCGCAAAAAAAGAAATCGCGAATCCAAAAATCGCGATTATTTATACCGCGAATCCGGATACAGCGAGGTGCACTGGCGCAAATCCAGTATATCTCAATTCGCGATATTATTTAATAATAAAAGAAACTGCGAAATAAAAATCGCGGGAAAAAATGTATTAAGTAAAATATAAAAAAATACAATTTTCAAATAAATTTTTTTTTTAAATTAGTCTAAGTAAAATAAAATATACAATTTTCAGATAATTCAAGTAGTAAAAACACCATCAATAACATGCTCGATATGGCTGCGGCATGTTGGGCATAATGAGGGCCCTCCCGAGACCCAAATTGCGATTAATTCGCGATTATACAGACTCACGATATCCGAGCTTCGCGATTTGCGGTACAAATCACGAAAATAAGAAATCGCAAATTACGCGATTACTTGGATTCGCGATTACTTTTTTCGCAACAACATGCGCCCCCACCCCCAAAATGACTAGCATTTGAAATCGCTCGCCACACCAACAACAACAATACTTCACCTTCGGCCCTCTCACATTGCACATTTTTAATGCACAACAGCAAACTCACAAGTCAATTTTCTCCCTACCCCTTCAGCCAACCATAAAAAGCTAAAATCTCTCCGTCGAAAATATTATACTTGGACTTTTAGTCCAATCCAAATATTAATTTTCTAATCTAATCTCCGTTTTACGACAACTTTTCATACAGGAAATCATGTCTCAAAATAACCCGGTGATGAAACGGTTAAAAACAATAAAATTGCGAATATAAACATAAGTTGGTATGAGTAGTGGCTAGTGTGATAATGATTTATGACACGCCGCATTTGACACTTTATGTTTTCTCATCTGAGTCCATTGACTTAAACATCTCATATGAATCAAGGTTAAATTAATGTTTTATGTTGTGATAAATTAATTACAATCAAGTAAAAATACGGGCTCGAAAGAAAAAACTGAATAAATAAAAATTAAGAAAAAATTGCATGGGGTTATTTACGACCAATCTATTTGACCTAAATCAACCTTTTGGAATTATCGGGTGTTCCAACATGACAATGAAAAATGATTGCAGAACGGTCTAAAATCTAATAAATTTGATTTTACCAAAAAGCCTCATTGATTTCAATGATCGTAAATGTGTTGTAATAATTTATTAAAAAGCAACGTACTTTGGGAACATCTGGAATCTTTCATTACGGTCCATTGGACTCAAACTTTCATTTTTTCGATCAAAGTGAATATCTGTCTCGTTTCAAATTTTCATAAATTAAAAACATTAAAAAAATGCAAATTTTCGAATTTTTAAAAAATTAATTCTAAATTTCTACGCGTTAAAATCGTGATTTAATTTCTCTTTGCAGTGAAAGTAGCAATAATCGAAAACAAATTGATCAAATCACAAATACACAAAATTCGAGAAACCTATCTATTTATTACTTTGTGGTGTGAGTGTCACACGAGTACTTTACACCCCACATCTTACAAACCTCAAAACAAATAAGAAACAAGTTCCTACTCACATTCCAGACTGTAAACTTGCTCCAGTAAATGATGAAACAATACCAATTGTACGTTGCTGTAAACTCGCGTCGAACATCAACCACACAATCGAGAAGATGAAAAATATATTTTCTCCACACATTTTGAAATCAATTTTTGTTTTTGAAATCACTCAAAATGTAAGTATCAAATAAAGTTGAAAAGCACAGAAAAATCCATTTCAAATCCAAAAAACTTTTTTTTTTTTAAATTAACAAATATGAGTTAAGTTATCAATATCGAAGTTTCAAAGGTTCAGAAGAATCCAGAAGTGATTAGAATGAGTGTTCACTTCCACTGCAACTCACCAACTCAATTCCTGCCCTTGGTGTATGACGTTCAGCTGCATGATTCCACTCACCCCTGAGCCAACAGGTGGACTCAGCCATTATGGGGGTTAAACACTGCCAAAAGGAAAACAGGGGGTCTTCCAGCAGTGTAGGGGTATGCTAAGGTGATTACGAAGAAATAGAGGTGCAAATGGGAGTTCACTTTCAATAGTTGGGGCTCAAAGGGAGCACAAAATCAAATATTTTGCGTGTCTGCTTACTTTGGAAAGATAAAATTCATTTCTTTTTTAGAATTTTTTAAATATACAAACTTTCTAATATTTCACTCAAATTTTAATTTTTTTCAAACATCTGCATAAATCCTTTGCGAGAAAAAAAACCGTTAAGTTATGTACGGTAATTTAGACTTTTGAAATTCAAAAAAAAAAAAAAAAAAAAAACACCGTAATTCAATTGACTTCACGGATATCTAGTGCTAAAGAGATAGGAAAGAGAAAAAGACATCCTGGAAATGTCATTAAACCACACAAAAAGAAGATAAAAACATGGCGGGTTTTTATAAAGAGAAAAAAAAAATTTCATTGCGATATAAAAATGTATAATAAATTTATGTAATAATTTATTAACAATCTAATTTGATATAGATGTATATATTTCTTAATTTCTATATATGGACGGGTAATAAAATTCGGAGTAATTAAACCCTGGGAGTGAGACGAAATAATAACCTTTAATCTTTTATCAGATATTTCAAGTTACCTATCTGAAGATTAAAAGCAGGTGTAAAGATCTCCTACAGGGTGACATCAAGGAATGGGCGTTGACCAAGTTGGGTTATGAAACGTGACGGTAAAACAAGGAAACGAACTATAAAAAAAAATATTAAAATAAAAAAAAATAAATAAAAAGAGTGCTGACATCAAAAGAGAAAAGACCACTGCAAAAAATAAGAAGAAAAAAAAAACAGTTGATGACAATGACAGTATCCATTACTTAATGGGATTTAGGATTCAGTCGATGACTAAATTATTCAAATTGTTGTTAATTAACAAATTCATTAAACAACATTCCTCAAACAAGTGCAAGTAAGCAACCCATTAATTAATTAATAATTCTAATTACTCAGAATAAAAGTATTTTTGCAAAATATTTTTTTTGTTTTTATCACAGAACGAAACCACTCAAAAATATCAGAAAAATTAAATCTTGGGAAATTACACAAAACTCTTTTCACTTCCTTTAAAAAAGGGGATTTATTCATTCAACTAGATCCTTGTTGACTCCTTTAAGCACTTCCTTAAGTGTGAATAAGAAGAAGCAACTCCTGAAAGGAAATTCAAGTGTGATACAAAGTGATAAGAAAATGGGAGAGGTTTGATTAAAAAGTGTTGGCTTTAATGGCTCCTGTTCGAGGAAACATTTGCTTCCCGGGTTGAAACGCACACGCACAACATGATCTTCGTTGTTTAAGACAACAGAAACTACCAGGGGCGGATTGCAGACAAATATCAACCCGGGCGTTGTGTAAATAAATTTCCAAAAAACACACCAAAAAACCACCCCTGCTGGCCCTTTTTTTTGCATTATAAATGAGCCCACCACTGCATCGGCCACAGGGGCTTGCCCCAATGCCAGACAGGCCAATCCGACCCTGAAAACATTTTTCAGTTACATTTTTATCATGAAGAATTCAATAACTGACGCTTATTTCGTCTAACTTAAATTTTCCCTTCATCACGTGACGCCTAGTATTGCTCAAATTCCTCAAATATTTCAGTTTCTACAAGTGTCAAGGTTATTTTCAAATTTAGATGAATTTCATAATCAATTCTGCAAAATTCCACAAACTCCAAAAATAAACAAACACGTACCGTATACACTATATTATTTTTTTTTAAAAAGAGAAACGAGTATCGAAAGAAAAAAGTAAGAAGTCAAAACAGAAAGTAAAGCTGAGGGTGGCGACTAAAAATAAAAATGTTTTGTAAAAATACAAAGTGATAGCTTTGTTGGGGATAACACAGATCAAGTAAGATGGAAAAAAAAGGAGGACAACATGGGCTGTAAATTTCTAACTGGGATGATTAAAGAGGAGTGGCAACATGAAAAAAGTTTGGAAATGCTAGTTGGCCGTTCAGGTTGAAGAATGTTGTGAAAGTTCCCAAAAAACACCACAAAAAAAACATATTTTACCCAGACTAGTCAGTACTTGAAATGCACCAATCATAAGACCATCAGCAAGATGACAAGTTGGTATAAACAATTTTTCATCAAACACTAACAAGTCTAACAAGTTGAAAGGGGATAAGTGAATCTATTGCAACACTTACCAAACTTATCTGACAACCAGACTAACTTCTTAGAACTGGAAAAGGTGATGTGCGCTCACACTCTCTCTCTCTCTCTCTCCTTAATCTGTCGGTTACAATTTGCTTTTTATTTCATTTCAAACGCTCAATTTCCATCTAAGAATAGTTTCGTTTAAAATATATCAAGAGCATTATCTCAAGAAAAAAAATATGCCATCAAAGAGTACTCACAAATTAAAGCAAAGTTTTATAGACTGGTAAACCCTTATCAGATAAAACACACTCTAAACAACCCCTACAAGTTTTTCAACTTAACCCGCATTCTGACTGCCTCTTCGCTCTCTCACTCTCCCTTCCCCTTCTCGCCTGTTTAAAAATGAAGGAAGATGAATTCGGTTCATTTACTAGAGTAGAACTCATGCTTAAAACACAAAGCGGCCATTTCTTTTAAATAGGTTCACTCATTACCAAAACATTTGTTATTTTGCCCAGGAAGTGATTATTCTATTAAACAAGAACAAGAATGAGTCTGATATGCTCCAATTTAAATTCTCTGTGGTTAATTTCTAATTTCATGGTTATTAGTACTTACAGTGTTAACATTTTATTTCAGAATGCCGCAAAGCACTAGGAATAAAAGACAAACACTTGTAAAAATCAACAGATTTCCTAACTATATTTAAATTAATAAATTCACTAACAAGCTCGAAGTAAACTTTTCAGTGAATTTTCCTCCTAAAAACTAAAAACTAAATTCTAAAAAGTTGAAAATTCCATTTCCTTAAAAAACCAAAAACTTTTAATTCCATGAGCGTTGTAATCTACGATTTTACCACATTAATGTACTCCTTTTCTTTTTCTTCTTTCATGACATTTTCCACAAGTTCATTAAAAACACACATCAAAATACTTACAACGATACAACGAGGGTAAACTTTTAAAAGCTCGGATAAGGTTAATGACAAAAAAAAAATCTACACGATGCAAGTTGTACTAAATTCGAATTGTATCATTAAGAAAATAACTCTTAAAAAAAAAGACAAATATCCTTGTTAAAATCGTGAGAACTAATAAACCTCAACAAAACGATAAAAAAAAATTTAAAAAATTCAATTTATTACAAGTTCCATACTGGCAAACCTTAAATTTTAAACAAAATTATTCAAATTGCTATTTACTTTCGAGACTAAGATAAAATAACAAGATAAGACACAATTCACACATCAACCCCTACATTATTCAGATTGGGGCTACGATTAAGCAACATAAGTTACAAAATGTTATGTGTATATCAATAAGGAGAAAAACAAACCTCAACTTGTAAATTTTATCACGTCCTCTCATTTCATTTCTAATGCGTGTCCTTAAACCTTTAGTCACACTTGTCATCTTCACAATACCATGTGAAATGAACAAAAGATTTTTTTTTCTATGTCATTGGATTCAATTTTTCATTGATGCCTATCTAATGCTCATACTTCTTTTATGTTCACTTGTCACTGCTAGCGCAATTTACATTACGCAGTGTTATGTGTCGGCTTCTTTCCCCATATCCAAGTCTAAGATCGCAAAGATAAATTTTTAATGAGATGCTGAGACTTTTTAACATTTTTTTCATGTTTGACCCTGCATCAACGTCACCTGTGTACAAATTCCGGAAATAGATGTATACCGGTACCCGACCGAGTACGCTGGAAAAAAATTTTAATTGCAAATATGCCAATAAATCCAATCCATCCACACGTACGCTTACTTTGCATCCACCCTTCCCATATGACCCTGGTAATTTAACTGTCGTGAAATCATATTAAAAATTTTGAACTCCGTTTATAATTAAATGCTGATCTGAGGCAACGCCGCTAATGTATAATGGTCTAGAGTTACGCTATGCTGCACTAAATTGGCGCAATAGGCACTCACGTAGGATCTCAGACTTCTAGGGCAGTGCTTCTCAAAGTATGGTCTGCGGACCAGTGCCGATCTGTCACTTGTTGAGGCGCAAAGATAGTAGAGCAATGTTAGGTTACTGGACCGTAACACATTGGGACAAAAAATACCGGTCCGCTACATTAAATAGTTTGAGAAGCGCTGTTCTAGAGGACCTATTTAGGTTGATCGTAAATAAAAATAAAATAAAATAAAAATTTGGCGAATTTGATACTACAGATGACGGTTTCATTTACATTTTTTTTTATCTATTGGGATAAAATGTTATTGGAAACTAGCGCAACTCGTCTCATCTCGGTATTTATATGAAGACCTACCTTGAACTTTTATCACTTTTCATCCAAACAAAAAAAAACAATTGAATGCAAGGTTGAGACTTTGAGAGCAGAGGTCAAGGGAGTTAAGAAGCAATATCAGGGAATAAGTGTGAAATGCTAAATAATTATTATCATTTTGAGCATTCACAAGCGGATCGAATGGGCGTCTTCTTAGCTCCACGTTTCACAAAATGAAAAGATGTGATGGCTATAATCAAAAAGCTGGAAAATGATAAAATCCAAAGGTGTAATCACTTGGGGAAAAAATTTCATACCGGTGTCAAAGATTTCTTCACGCTTGTGTCATTTTTCAACACCTCAAACACACGAACCGTCAATTTTAAATTAAGAGGATTCTGCAATACGCTAAGAATAGAAGTTCGGTTTCACACATCGTGTCATGGTTTTTAAAAAAATATCGGTCATAGGTAGACCCACGTTGGAATCTAGGAGGGCTAGATTTCATCACGTAATGACGCCTCACTCACCCCGTGATTTCACCTTCACCACTAGATGTCCCTGTCTACTATACCAACTTGCGTCAAGTTATTTGTATGAAAAATAAAAGAAAACAATAAAAAGTTTAAAAGCACGATAAAATGTTTGTTTTATTCATTGTTTTGACTTGTGATAGCGCAACACACAACAATATTGATGGGAAACAATTAGGATTGCGGAAGGCTAACATAATAATATTAGTAATATAACATTCAAAATTTTGTAGTAGTTAGGATATAAGCTTTTACACTTTAAATTTATAATGCGATTCGTACACATAAATGAAGAATTGTACAAACCTACATATGACAGCATTTTGAAATTTGATTGTGGACCCGATTTTGTTTTCAAACGTGCTTCGGTTTTTAAGATAATGATAAAAGAACAGGTTCATTTGTAGCCGTCAGTATGCTAGATAATTTTTCTTGTGTAATTTGTATTTAATTGAAAGATTATTTTTCCATACTCTAGGGAGTCACATTTTGGTTTCGGTTCTGGTTAACGTTTTGCTTTTGTCCTGGCTGTAGCGAACTTAAAGCGGTGTGGTGAAGATTTTTAATATTTTTTATTTTTTATTAATGAAATTTTTCAGATACAAGATCAATGGCCTCTTCTTTCAAGCCGCGCCAACATTCATATACACAAACATTTTTTGCAAGGTTCACTATACATAATCTACGAAAAATTGAATTATTTTCAAAGATTTATATATTCAAATACATTAAATTTCATTTTTGTAGGTTCAGTTGAGGATGCAACGACGTACTCGTTAGAGAAAGCAATTAAAAGTCTTAAATTGCAGACAGAAGTAGCAAGCAAAAGTGAATTATATCAACAATATTAGAAAGATATTGCAGGCTTTTCATGTTGACATGTGGAAACTTGTCCATTCCAGAACAAAAACATTCGAAGCAAAAATCTAGAGATAGATTTTCAACAAATGCTCGCCGTAAACCATCACTAATTAATTCTACAAACCTGACAAATAACAACAAGCCAACTTCAATTATAAGTGCATTTAAATACTGAGGGAAAAAATCATAACTCGTAATCATATATGAACAAATTGTTTTAGAAACAAACAGGATGTTCTTTCTAGGCGTACCAAAATCATCACACATGAACCTCAAAAAAACAACATTAAGTATATGAATAATGAATATATAGCATGTAATAGGGGGAGTTTGTGCAACATGCCAGTGATGCAAATGACAAACTGAAGCTCCGCTATTTTTCCAGCAACTGCTAGAAAAATACCGACAGCAAATTTTGTAGAAACTCCCAACGATTAGGATACATTAATACTACTTTTTAGAAGGTAAACCATCTTTAGACAGAACAGGAAGGTCGAAATACTTACGTAAAAGTCGGCTTTACCTAAATGGTAAAGTATTTAAAAAAATTCTTTGATGATTACCGTATATATAATTTACAGTTCGGAGTAAAAAAACCTTGATTAATTTTAGAGCAAAACATCTCTTCTAAAGTAACTAAAAATTTGGATGCATTGAACAGTACGGTTTGCATATAAGTTATGTGTACGTATGATCAAACGATAAATAATATAAAACATGTATTTTTTTCACAGGAAAACACAGATACTCATCCGCTAGCAGTAAAAATAGCAATTCTGATAAAACAAGCAACAGCACGAAAAAACCTAATGGTATTACAAATACACAATAAATCTAATGCTATGCCAGCAATATCTCATAATTTACCAACAGACAACACGAAACAATTCTTTGACAGAGAAATCAAATATCAAGAAATAGCAGTGAATAACATTAAATCTCAAGGTAAGTATTTTATTTCTTTAAACAGTCGCACACCCAGGTCGAGATGTCACGCGAGCCCTTCTTGTCCAACATCTTTGTGCGACTGTTATAAACTAAAATTTTAAAATTTCATTTTCTGTTTGTTGTAGATGAATCCACTAAAAATACGCAGCAGTTTCGAGATTTAGTACATATTACTGAAATTTGTTATGCATCTGCGTAAAGACGTATATAATTGTCTTGATTTTTGTTTTATAGTTGCAAGAATGTACCGAAATGGCATTTGGTGCTGCACTGTGTGTAATCTTCTACAAATGGTTGGTTGCTAGAGAAATGGGTGTTAAGACCAAAAGTTATTGGACAATTCCTCAGGAATATTTCAACCCAAAGTTTATACCAGGAACACTAGAGGATTGTATTGTCAATCACTGGGATACAAAATTACCTTTTTTGCTTGGTGTAGTAAAAAAACAAATTCCATGGTTGGTAAATCTTTCGATGAAAGACAAAACCTCTCGACCGCCTTTGGACGATTACGTTGACAGAAGCGCTTTCTCTGTGTGGACGCACGATTCAACCAAGTTTTTAAAAAAACACATGTATGCAAAACGGCAGCAAATTCTTGATGAACATACCCGTAGCACCAATTCTAAAAACAGCGCAAAACGCATAGACAAAAATCAACCAAAAAGAGCAAATCTAAAAAAAAGTAAAAGCAAAGTTGACCTGAAAGTCAGGTTTTGCGAAAATGTAGACTTCAGAAAGAGATGTTTTAATTGCAATAAGGATTTCAATTGGGGTGAAAGAGCGAAACCTATGAATAAATGCAAACAGTACGTACCGTTTTCAACAAAGTAGTTTTGAAAAAAAATTTAAAAAATTTAAAATACGTAAATTTACAGCTGTTTAACTGAAAAATGGCATATCCCAAGACACTATTGCAGTAACATGTGTAAACGTAAGTGACCTTCACTTAACCTAGATTCATTACATCAAATTATCTATTTATTTATTTATTCAGTTGAACATTGGTTTACACAACACAGTCAAGAACATTGTTCATTCGTTTTTCGGAAATGATTTGCAGTGATGAGATTCGCATTAATTGGTGTACTTGGGTGTCTTTGTTTTATTACAATTCACAAATAATGAATTATAAAAATTAACAAAATAAAGTTTTTTTTCCCCCTTGAAAACAATAAATTATTTACCTTCCAAGCATCATGCCCCCCCCCCCCCCCCCCCCCCCTACTGGTTTGTTTATAATCCTACAGATGTATTTTTATTTCAAGTTTTTAACTAAGTTTGTGTTTGCAAGAATGTTTTTGGTCATCATTTACACCCGAGCTGCGGGGGTCCAGACAACCAGCAGGTAAGGGATACCACAAAGGGGCACCCAACAGAGCACCACCCATCATTCAGCCCTTTCAAAAAGGTTCCTGCTTAAATGGTTCTATTGACTAACTCAAGATTTGTGACAATTCTTGCCGGTATTCCACAAAGAGGATGACAATGATCAATTTGAACGTCTTAAAAACTACACTAATTCTACAATAACCCTATAATCTCTTAATGAAGTTGCTAAATTAGTTGAAAATAATTTATTTCCTATATACAGTTTTTATACACTATAAATAGGCCTAAAGTTAAATGCAATATTGGAAGAAAAACGGTTTGATTCACTTATTTGAATTTATCCTTCATTGGTTTATTGCTTTTGGAGAGTACGCCACTAACTGACTTCTGGGTAGAAGAGATCCTAGACGTTAGCTGAAAAATAATTTTACTTAGAATCTTTATAATCTCACTACACAATAAACTTTATTACCGAAGAAGGATGTAAACTTCTCGTTTGCAGAATATTCAATCCCAATCGATCTTGCTAACAACATACGAATATTACTTTTTTTATTTCAATTATTATTGAAATACATACTCGCTTTGCCGAAGTCCATTTTCTATCATGTTTACAATACCTACAACGAAATATCTCGTGCATGGTTGGCATCTTGGCAACATGACGAGATGGGCTTTCCTGCTTAGCATGATTAAGGTCAAACTGGTAGATGTGCCGAATTGGCTTTTAGGCTTAATAATCAGGGTGAC
Source organism: Strigamia transsilvanica (assembly GCA_034701245.1). Lineage (NCBI taxonomy): Eukaryota > Metazoa > Arthropoda > Chilopoda > Geophilomorpha > Linotaeniidae > Strigamia > Strigamia transsilvanica. Next base: position 11,646 of record JAQIXU010000374.1, on the reverse strand, counting down.
CAGATTTTGGAAATAAAAGACACCCATTAGTGATACAAAATTGCCCAAAAAATGGGCCATAACGCACCACATGGTGCAACCTGCAACAATGTATTTAGGTTGAAGTGTGAACCAGCACTCTCAAGTCGTCGCTGACTCTCATTACAGGCAAATAACCAATTTTTTAAAAACTGGGCCATTTTTGCATCCCGAAGAATTATTTCGGGACACTGGGGCAAAGCATCCAAAATTGGGACGTCTGGTCACCCTGCTAATAATTTGCACTTACATCGAATCCATTCAATACAGACATATCTCCAACGCCTTTTCTAACTTGATGTACATCTTTTTCAGTTTGAGTTGTATGATACTGGTCATGTAATAATCTGAGGTAGAAATTTTGTGATTACATTGCGTCTGATTGACTGATTAATTTAATTAATTAATTAATTAATTAATTCAGATAACCTAATTTCTTCATCCTGCTCTGCTATGACCACTTCTCTCTTATTAATGTCCTCCATCATCTTTTTCAAATTGAGGCGTAGATTCTCAATATGATTGTCCCGCTCTTTAAGCTGCTCGAGCAATTCATTCATTTCCCTTTGCTGCAGCTCAGCTAGATTAGCCGGCATGTGGCGCTGCTTCAAAGTGCTAATTTGGTTTCGCAACTCCACAACAATTGCATCCCGCTGATCAAGTTGCAGCTTAAAACTGGCATTTTCAATGCTAAACCATTTTATGAGCATCTTAAAACACGAAAATCAAATCAAATCAAATCAAACCTCAAGTTCTGCACAAGACGTTCTAAATTCATTGCGTATCGGCCTTTCCTAGAACCAGGTATAGTCGATGGCCGTCTGGTCTTTTCCGCCATCAATTCGTTACTCTTTTCTTGCAATGCTATTCAACGTACAGCAACCATTAACAACAGTCAACCAGCTAATTTTCAATTAAAACCAACGACAAGTCCAAAAATCAACCGAAAGTTATCGGAAACCGACATTACCCTTTATTTCCCCTTTCATATCTTCAACTAGATTTTCCTTTTCCTCTAATGCACCACTCAGATGATTAATTTGATATTTTAATTGTACTACTGTATCTTCGTCGTGCTCACGTTCCGTTTCCTGGATGTCACTTACTTCTGGACTGGGACTTAGGTCAACCAACTTACCCTCAAACTCCTGTTGCATCGCTTCTAATTTTTCCTACAGGAAGAAATAGCAATTAAAAAATACAAATTAGGCTCATGAAATAGACCGGAAGAAATTGAAGGTAAAAATGCCACAACTGACCGATAGTTCTTGAATCGTAGCCTCTTTCTGTTCTAAAAGCGAAAAGTTCTAAGAGAAATAGTAAAAGTAAGAGAAAAGGTAGGAAGTGCAGAAAAAATCGAAGGAAATCGAGAGAAAAAAAAAGAAATAGATAAATATTTTTTTTCTACTATTAGCAAACTCACTTCTTCAACATTTTCTTTCAATTTTTCAATTTCATTGCTTTTTTCGAACAAAATGGCGTCTCGTTCTTCCTCCGCTTTGCGTTGAGTAGCGGCTATTGCTTCGTCCACCGCTTCTTGTGTAGATTTCTCTCCTTCAATCCTGAGTGTTTCTTTAATTTCTTCAATTTCTCTTTCCTTCTCATTATCCTTTTCCTTTAATTTATTATCACAAGCAGTTTTAAGTCTCTTTTCCATCTCGTCTTTATCATTCTTGGTTGTCTTTTTAAACGTTTCAAACTCCTTCTTAAACTCGTGCAACAACTTTTCTTTCTCTTTGATAGTGTCTGTTAGATTGTTTAACTGTTGAAGGATCAATTCACCGCAATCTGAAAGCCAAAAATGTCAATTTAAATTTTAAAACAAAAGTCGCAACGCACCGGTATAGTCGGACTCCGGCACGACATTGCAGCTCAACGTTTGCTCTATGTTGAATTGCCACCGATTCTCCCGTCTGTACGTCTCCAAAATGGCTTCCCTCACCCATTCCAGAGTGTCAACGAGAACCGCACCTTGGATTTTATTTATTACATCATTCAACGAAACTTGCCATCTTCCTTTGGTTTTCATCGAATTCTATTTATCAATTAAAATTAAATTAAAATTAAATAAATTTTCATTGACTTGACATATATAAAACGGTGCATTTTTGTGATACCGTAATAAGAAGTTGCAGTGAAAACAGCAAGAAAAGAGTGCGACAACTACCGACTAAATATGGAATTATTGTTGAAAAAGATCAAACGTTTCCATCGAATACTTTTTATTACCTCGGCAGTGCCCAATAAATCCAGCAAAATATTTTTCGACATATTTTCCTCTTGCTGAGTTAGTTTATATTGTCGAAGTAGTCCTTTTAACTCGGCAATTTTCCTCGACATTTCATTCCGTTCGGTGGCTAACTGTTCAATGGCGGTCACAACGCTGCGTGTCGATATTGCCCCCGTAGGTGGAACCGTGCCCGGAATAGCAAAAGTCGTTTGAATTACTTGTCGACGAAAACTATCGAGCTAAGAATCATTCATTTAATTAATTCATTCTAGCGCTTTGTATTTAATTCAAACCTCAAGTTCAGTTTCCGTCAGTTTTTGTTTCAATTCTCTTTCCGTCTGCTCTAAATGTCGACATTTCTCCTTCAAACTCGACAATTCTTGGTCGACTTCCCTCTTTTCGTATTCCAAACGATCGAAACTTTCCTTCACTTGCATATTCATCGTCTCTAACGTTTTTATCGTGTCTTGAGTTGTTTCCCGCAGATTAAACAAAGTCGACAACGCTTGACTCAATTCGCTTTCAAGTTTTTCTCTGTTGCTCCTTTCGTCATTTAAATCAGACGACAAATACTCGTTTTCACACTTCAAAGCTTTCACAGACTCCATCTCTCGTTTCAAAGTTTCTTCCATCAGAACGAGAATGTTATTTACGTCCACAAGTTCAACATTGCGCACCGAACTTTCCAGTGACAACGTTTTAGCCTCGCTGGAGTTTTCAATGTACAACTGCAAACCAACAAAACTCGTAAACCGACCTGTCCTCATCCCCACCCACCCCCGTGCAAAATTTGGCAACATTACCTTTACAATGTGAACCAGATGATCTCTCGTCCCGTCCATTTTCTCCATCGACCGATCTCGTTCTACTATCAGCGAGTTTATGTAATCGTCTTTCTCTCGTATGGTGTCTTCCAAGTTGGCTACATTTCTTTCCAATTCATCGATACTCTTGTTTAATTCCGTGACTTTATCTTCTTTATCGAGCAGACACTTGGTCTGAGTCTTAATGACGTCATCTTTATGATTTAAATCTTCGTTCAACTTTTTCACTTTTCGTTCGTTATTGTTCATAATTTCCTTTTGTTCGCTCAAACATTCCTCTTTTCTCTCCATTTCATCTTTCAGCTCGCTAATTTGAGTGACACGATCGTCGATATCTTTAGATTGTCTTTTATTGATTTCCTCTCTATTACGAGACACTTCTTCGAGTCGTCGAATGATCTCGTCTCGTTCGTTGATCCGTTTAACTTGTTCTCGTAGCACTTCGTCTTTTTGTTGTATGGTACGAACTTGTTCCAAAATAAATTCTTCCTTACTCTGAAGTCCTGAATAAATAAAATTGAATTCAAAATTAAATTTTTTTTTAAATAAATAGAAGAAACAAACCTCGGATATATGTCTTAATGACTGAATCTTTTTCTTGTATATTCCTTTCGTGAACTTTCATTGCAGCGTCTTTATTAATCAGATCTTTGGCCATTTGGGACAAAATATCAGATAAAACTTTTTTATCCCGTTGAAACCGATTTAATTCATCACGAACCATTCGCGCTTCTTTCTCGCGAAGTTCGAGAAAAGTCTCTAATTTGGCTGCACTTCCGTCTTGATCAACAGTTTTCAAATCGTGCATCTACAATAAAAGCCCAATACCGTATTATTAGAACGACGAAATGAACATCAACCACAAAAAGTTTCATTTTAACCTGTTCACTCAGTTGTCGCAATTCGTTATGTTTTTCCATGGTTTCGTCAATGTTGAATTTATAAGTTGGACTCTGATCTGCAAATGGAGTCCTCGGACTTGATTGGTTACTCGCAGCTAGAACGTTATGCAGTAACCGAAAATCCAAGCCAACATCAACCGGATTGTTTATGTATTTCTCAAACAGTGAAGATGAATAAGGAATGTCTTCGACGCTCTCTCTAGTAACTTCTATTTCAGGCTGAGGAATTATTTCGTCACCAGAATACGCTGCATAAAAAAATTAACAATATCAATATTTGAAAGTAAAATCAATTTGGCAAATTGCTCACATCTCTGCAAAGTTTCTTTGTATTTCTCACGGTTTGCGGATAAACTTCCATGGCTTAATGTTCTTCTTAAGGATGCACTGCTTGGCTTTTCGACATTAATCGGTGGAACTGGGCTTTGCCGCTTCTTTTCTCCACTTTGTTGCAAAATCGGATGCGGGTTGCTTCCACTTGCAATGCAAATTGGTGGAAAAGTTACGGACGAGTGTTTAATGGGAGAGTAATCCAAAGACACAGTTCGTGTTAAAATCTGCAAAACCAATTTTAAAGAAATAAAAATCATTTCATCTTACTTTTATCCGGGCTAAAAAAAGCTAAACGTTGTTATTGATTTGGTTTAAATGGAAAATACAAAAAAAATTCATATCGAACTTTAATTACACCAAACACAAAGGAAATGTTCATTAAATAAATGTGAACGAAGATAAGACCATCAGAGCATGACATTTTCAAATCTGGCAAGATTTAGTTGCTGTATAGTATGTAAAAGCAAATTGAAATGAAAAATTGGATGCAATATGATGACCCAGACCCAAGTGACAATAAAAATCCCATTACAGATTAACAATTTAGTCCAAAGTGAATTTTCATTAGAGTGACAGAAAGTAAAAGCAGACGTGACTTGACTTATAAAAATAATAACTAGATATTTTCATCAAATAGGCGGCCTGTCCTTGTCAATTGCACTAATGACCAGTGTCCGCTCTACACTTTCTGAAAATAGAAACTATTTCTTTCGTGTCAGAGTGGTATTTATATCATTATAATTTCCAGAGCCGAATATCATTATATCTGAAGATAAGTCATTTATGTTTCAAGAAATTGTTATACTCCGATTAAAATTTCATTAAAAACAAATTCCGCAAAAGAAATACTCCATTTGGATGTTTTTGCGCCAATTTGAGACAATTTTTTAAAAATAAATGAATTTCATTTGTAAAAATTGTCTGGTTTTGAAAATTAGAAAATAATTTAAAATATTTGAGACTTACTTTAGGAATTTCACCGCAACAAAGTTTGTATTCGTCTCCCACGATATCAAATTTAATGATGTCACCGGGAGCTAGTCGGATTGACGAATTCCGAATTAAACATCCATTGATGTAAGTACCATGTTGTGAATTGAGATCGTTTATAATAAAACTCCGCTCGGTGTCGCTGAATTCCAAAGCTGCGTGTTTGTCGTCTGCTAGTGGCGACTATACCAAACCAAAATATTAAATTAATTACTTCTAACTTGACATCAAATGCTGAAAATGCAGCTGTTAAAAGTTTAAAGAAAAATGTATATAAACAACCAATTTTTTTTAAAACATTTATTTTGCTCTTATTTGTTCTATTTTAATACTAATTGAAATTAATTATTAGACAAGACACATCTTGTCGTGCAATATCACACGCAAAATAGCATTAATTATTTAACCATATATACCGCATATATACAAAAGTGCAAGCAGCTGGTTTTCCATTGTGATAAAAACTAGATCCCAATTACATAAACCTTTTTTTTTTAAGTTTGCAATATGTAACACCGGCAAACACTGGCAAATGCAATAGAGCACAAATTTTCCTATTTGCCATGCCACATATTCTTTTCATACACCTAATAATAATTTATTATAGTGCCGAAAATATTATTATTATTCCAAAGCTAACAATCGCATAGTGCAATGAAATGATAATGATGTGCCATGAGGGTCAGTGAATCCTAGAGAAAAAAAAACCGGCCAACATTTTTTTCCCCAAACCATTTTTAGTGCCTAAAAACAAATGAATGTATCTCCAATCCGAACCACAAACACAATAAATTCAGTTATTACTACAAGCAAAGCAGGCATGTCATACCCACAAAAAATGAAACACAAATAAAAAATTTATAATGCTAAAACAAAACAAACGGGTCACAAACACAAACTACGTTTGTAATGCTTTTCTGTCGTGTTTCTATTTTCGAATGCAACCATAATACAATTAATTATTAAAATATAAAATTGTAAATACAAAATGTGCTCTCTTTAAGAGATAAATTCACATAGGCCAAATATAGTTATCAGCCAAAGCGACACTAATGGACACAAAAATATTTCCATTTATTAAATGAAATTACAAAAAATAAAAAATAAACTAACAATCATTTCTGGATTTATTTTAGGAAACCGAACTTTTTTCTTGGGCGTGTCCAAACATCTATCTTTTTGTCTATTGATTTGTACATTAAAATACAATACTACTGGTAAAGCAGTCTAGATTCCTGGATAATAACAAGAATAATCTAAATCGCGACCATAACTAATGGCTTGTGCATCCATTTCCGAACAAAGTATTATAATAAAAAAAAAGCTTAATTACTGCAGAATATGCACATTTCCATGCATATACACACACTGGTGTATATGCATATCTAATACGGAAACGCGGCGCTATGTTTTGCATTATTCGATCAATTTCAACATCTCTAAATAAATACGTTGGAATAATTATTTTTGTTTTCACTTACTGTTATGTTAATATCACAATTATCTTTTCCAATGGTGGTAATTTTTTTGTGAAGCACAAAAACTTGATCATCGCCAGTCTTCAAATAAAAGGACATCTTGACCTTTTCCAGCCGTGCTCCACACACCGCACAATCGCACAAACAAATCCCAATATTTTCGCCGACGGATTCATACAGAAGGATGAATAGAAGTCATTTTTCTGTTCCGTTTCAGTGAAAATGATGTTAATTAATTAGTCGGTGCACACGGTCACAATAGGGGACTATGGTTTCGCTCCGATTTCATAATCCAATTTCATACTTACGACAATTCTTTTATTCACTGATTTTGTCTTGATTTCATTGATAAAAAATTATAGTTTTTCGCTTTCTTTTCCTTTTTTTTTTACCTTTGCGTTAATTGACTAAATGTGCTGAGCTATTATTAATGTCGCCCCTCACGTGCAGCAGTGTTTTGGCATCATAGTTACCATGGCCACCAAAAATATTTTTTTGAAGTTATTTGTTCAGAGCAGCAACAATAAAACTTATAGCCAGAATTTTCACGAGGATTCTCTTTAAAAACGTTTGTTTTGTGTTTATATTTAAATTTTAATAATACGAAATGGTCTAGCAGCCCGACCTAGCGGCGAAGCTTGAAACGACAGGTAAGCAAAATGGCTTCTAGAGGACAGAGCGAAACGCAGATATTAAAACAGAATTTAGAGGATCAACTTGATCGATTGATGGCGCAACTAATAGATCTCGAAGAATGCAAGTGAGAAAGGTTTTTTTCCCCCCCGCAATTTTTTGTTTTTTTTTTACTATTCTTTTTCGAATTTCATACAATGTTACAAATTAGAAATTTTTATCTTGCAGAGAAGACATGGATTCGGATGAATACGAAGAAACCAAAAACGAAACGATGGAGCAACTCAAAGAATTTAATTCTTCCTTAGGAAAATTAATGGCCGGAAATTTTACACTGGTGGATGACTTAAACGCAATGCAGTTAGTGAGTATAAACATTTAGTGAGGCCGGGATGACGACGTTAAATTATTCCCGAACACGTTTACTAGGCAATTCAGGCAGCTATTAGTCAGGCGTTTAAAACACCTGAAGTTATTAGAATGTTTGCTAAAAAACAACCTGGCCAATTAAGGCAGCGGTTGGCTGAGGTAAATATACTTGTGAAGCGGTTAGATTGAAAATAAAAGATTTTTTTATCTTATCGTTAAAGGTTGAACGCGATTTGAAAATTGGTAAATTATCTTCAGACGCAGCAATTCAACAAAAAGTTGAAATTCTGACAGCTTTAAGAAAGCTCGGGGAAAATTTAAGTTCATCCGAGCACGAATTCCTTCATAATTATGCTTCGGACTCGCTGAACGAATACGAACAAGTCACCGAAGAAGGTACAATTTTGTACAGTCGTATTTTACGTACCGTGAGTAGAAAAAAAAATTGATTTTTGTTTTTTTAGACGCCGGGTCTAAAATTTTAGAAGTAGCCGGATCAACATTTCAGTTCCAGTGATGACGAAATAGTTGTCTAATTCAATTTAATTTCGGAGATGAGTGTTGTAACAAATTATTTTCACTATCGGCAACGATTTGTCAGCATTTTTCTAAAAGCCAATAAAAGACCAATTCAATTGGCAGGCTTACTAGTTTTATTCTTATAAAGATGTTAATGTACAACAAGCAGAAAACTGTAAAAAGGAGACAAAATGATGAGAAATAAAATCACAATGACATTATTCTTTTCTTTATAAACAAACTTGCAAACGCTGCAAATTTATCCGTATACACAAATTGGCAAAGCTAATCTTTCTACAATCAATCCTCATTCCATAAAATAAATATTTCATTTAATACATATTATTTAAAGACGTATTAAACAAATATGTCCAAATTATTTAAATATGCAATCACTAAATCTAATATTTCTAACAATTTTTTTGACATTTGGTATTCACAAAAAAATATATACAAAAAACTTAAAAATATTTGTCGTCGTTAACTCGAAACTATCACCAAATCATTCAGCAGTGAACTTAATTCACTTGAGTTTGGTGCTTTTTATAAATAAATACTTCGCAGTAATAATAATTTAAAAATAGACTAAAAATCTGCTATTGATATTTCTCCCTTCATAACAGTCATTAATAATCTCGTTCACACGATCAGAAAAACAATAAAATAAATACAATCACAATTCGAGCTAAAAAAATCTATTTAAAAAATATGAAGATGAAAACCTTAAAACATTTTAAGGCAAATATTTTCAGAAACACTTTCTGTTTCCACTTTGAATCCAATAATATGGCACATTTTGAGGATTCACTTCAGATTTTTCCGCAATGGAAAAAAAAGTTGCTTTTACACATTCTCAAAGCAAATAAACAAGTAAAGCCTTACTATACAAATCCTATACTTGTAAATAATCACATCGAATTGCTAATTAAAAATATTTCAATTTTTTTTTTCAAGCAAATTGACAAATTCTCTGTACATCGAGCAACATGAAGCTGATAATACTTTCACCACTTGTCAAGTTTCATCGTTGCCAACGCGCACCAGCTTCATAAATGTTTAAATTCAGCCTTTGCAATTTCTGAAATTTCAATTTTGTGTCTTACATTTCATTCTCCGGTCCCACTATTTACTAAAATGTGGCTCCTATGTTTCACCTACTCTAAAATAACCTTCTACAAGATTTAACATCAATACTCAGCTTTTTTTGTTTGTTTGTTTAAATAATAATAATAATAATAGTGTAATAATAATTTGTAAAATTCATGATATAGTTTTTGCTTCCATAACTTGAACGACATATAAACACAAATGACGAGAAAAATATCCTAAGCCTGAGAATTACTCGCAATTTCACAGTCATAATTTCATATTGGCGACTGCACAGACTTGCGGCGTGAAAGTTTAGACCTGAAAAGCAAGACTTTGCAATTTAATTTTAATCGACACACAAAAAAGACTAAATAATAAACATATACCGTATTTGACCCGCTAATAATGGATTGATTGCATATAGCCAATCGTGAACTTCTTTATCGCTGAGGGTTTGAAGCAAGAATCCGCGGTGCTTTGTCACTACTGAAAACGTGTTCGGAACCTATTAAATCACACACAACCACATTAGTTTCCCAAATTGTGTCAAAATTGTGAATTAAGATTATAAAAATAAGAATTATTCGTCAGAAAATGGAGAGGTATAGTTTGTTAGGTGATTTAGAATTATAGTTAAAAACAAGATATTTGTTCAATGATTTAACGAGAAATTCTTGTCAAATCGATTATCAATATTATTATAACCAAACAAAACAACAAAATAAAAATACCTTTAATTTTAGATTGTTCAACCGCACCCATTTTTTGTACGATTCGTAATTTGGAAACTAATTCGCATTAGAAAAAAAAAAAAAAATAGCAAAATCGCAGCAAAATATAAAATAAAATTAATAAAAACAAAATAAAAATAAAAAAGAATAATGCAAATAATAACAAAACGGAACTACCAATAATAAAAACCAACTTGCATTATTAACCTCTACCTTGAGCATTGCTTGCTGGTCCTCACTATATTCGACCTGTGCTGTTGCTAAATTAATTAATCCACGTTCCACTGGGTCCTTTTCATCTTTGTATATATAAACATATGGACGACGAACAACCTTTAACGCAACAAGAATATTTTCAAAAACTACAATAAAAATCGTCCGTCCGTTACATCGCGACATACCACCCATCTCTTAATCCAGCCACTGCTTTTCTCGGCTAGAAAATGTAAATATCCTTTGCGGGATACTACGGGACTGACTCGAATTTCCTCCACTTCCGCAACGTATAAATAAAGTGGTCTCGGTTGCGATTGTGGCGACTCGGGACTAGTTGTTGTCGCAGACGGCACCATCAGTTGTTGTTGGTGATCCGCAGGGCGATACTTCTCCGGAGAAATCAGTCTGTGGAAACAATATACATATTTATCATCTCCCAATTCGAAAATGTTGTAAAACTTACTCTTGTGAAGAATTTGATGTCAAACTGGAATTAGTGCTTATAACACTTGCTCCCATGTCTTCCTCCGATACTGGCGTAATTGCATTGACTTTTGCAAGTAGATCTTTCGATGGAATTCTTCCTTGTATAAGTCGCACACATTTAAGTGTTAATTCACGCTCCCGGTCACTCATTTGCCACGGCTCGTAAACTGACGGGTCGATGTCATCCCGCGAAAAGAGAACAGAACTTCTTTTCCCCTCTGCACTTGCTTTTGCAACCAAATTACTCGCTTCTTTCTCCGATTTGCTTATGTCCGAGTGCACCGGCGTCGGCATTTTATCAATACCAACTTTTTCCCTTAAAAGCAAAAGATGTCGAACTTTTTCAACCTAAAATATTAAAAATGTTAGAAATGATGCGCAATAATGATAAAATTAAAACATTTACTTCTTCTAATCTAGTAAGTTTCTCCAATTCCCACTGATGATCAAATATAAGAGAATCGCCACGAGGCCTCCATCCGTGCAGATTTTCTTCACCACGTACATACGTCGACGAGGTATCGAGAACTCTACGTTGTCGACGTTGCACACCTAATTTATTAGACACACACGATCAAAATACCGTAAAAATTTAAAAAATATATTTTGAAACAAACCTGGACTACCAGAATCAGCAGCTTTTTTAAGGACGAGTTCATAAACTCCAGTCAGGCGATTAGCTTCAGAATTCTTATAACTGCCACTAAATAAAGTCTTCAGAGACCGCGGTGCTGTTCGAGCATCACGACCGTATATAACTAAGCATAAATCTTTGGTTATTACAGCTGGTTGGGCACAATTTTCCAACTAAAACAAAAATTAAATTAA